>VDFB02000008.1:16378107-16392432 GCA_007258455.2 Sequoia sempervirens
AGTCCAAGTATACCAAAGAATTATTGAAGAAGTTTGGGTTGGAGAACTCCAAACTGGTTTGTACACCTATTGTTACCAGATGAAAGTTGACAAAAGAAGATGATTCACCTAAAGTTGATGCAAGTATGTATAGGGTAATGATTGGAGGATTGCTATATTTGACTACTATTAGACCAGACATTATGTATGTTGTTTGTTTAGCAACTAGATTTTAGCAAGAACCAAAGGAATCACATGTTTTTTCCATAGAAAGGATCTTTAGATATTTTAAGGGTACATAAGATATGGGGTTATGGTATCCAAAGGACTCATATTTCACTTTGATAGATTATATTGATGCTAATTAGGCCAGATGTTTTGATAATAGGCAGGGCACAAGTGGTGGAGCTTATTTCCTTGGCTCTCGGTTGGTTGCTTAGTCAAGCAAGAAACAATTTTTTTTTATCTTTATCTACTGCTGAAGCTGAATACATTGTAGCATCCTCATGTTGCACTTAGGTACTATGGATGAAATAAACACTAAAGGAAATTGGCATATCATTTGATGAACTGATCTCAATTATGTGTGATAATACTAGTGCAATACACATTTCCAAGAATCTGGTACAATACTCCATGAAATATATATCCATTAAATATCATTTATTGAGAGAGAAGGTTTTGGACAATGAGGTAAATCTTGAATATGTACCTACAAAAGAGAAAATTGCAAACATTTTCACAAAACCGTTGAGCAAAGATACTTTTGAGTATCTCCGGTAGAAGTTAGGAGTTCTTCCCCCTCCTAGTCTACAATAATGTACACTAGGGTGTCCATTGGTCCAAGGTATTACATGTTCACTCTTATCTAGATCAATGTTGGGTGGCTTCCTCATAGGGGGAGCGAAGTAATTTTTTCATGGGGAGCTTTTCCCTTTGCCCTTGACGTCAAAGGGGGAGAAGAAAATAAGATAAGAAGATGTTGATATTTGAGTTGTTTAGTTTTTTGTTGATGGATATTCCCATCAATGACAAAGGGGGAGATTGTTGGAATGTGATGTTGTTGATGTTGTCATTAATGGTTTTCATTGATGTCAACATATCTTGGTTGATTAAGGTTCAGTTTTGATGCTTTGGTGATTTGGATTGGCATGCTCTAGATGTTTTGTTGTGATGATCTATCTTTGGTCATGCTTGTCATGGTCCCATTCTTTTTGCAACATAATGAGTGTTGGAATATTTTCCTCAATCCATACTGACATACAACTCCTGGAGGGAAAATTCGTTGTGACATTAATCATGTCTGGCCGACTAACTATTCTAAATCCACTTGAAATGTTCATGTCGCTAAGACAAAGGTGATGTCTTGTCAAATGAAGTATATCGCTGTGACCTAGATGTATTCGCTGTGACCTTCTATCCAATGGAGACCTTTGGCCGATAGTATGTTCTTATCAAGTGTCAAAGTGGATGTCGGAGTAGCTCAAGGGCTCAGGGAGAAGTCCTAATGACTGGAGAATGTCTCACCAATAGCATATGGCTATCGGGGTAACACAAGGGTGTCTGGAAGATCTCTCAGCAACTGTTGGAAGGTCACGCCGACGAGAGTATTCACTTGGTGCCTTCGCGGTGACAAAAAGACTTTGGTATGAAGTCTTGGCGACTGGTGCCCAGTCTCACCGATGGGGATGCAGCTGAAGTCATCGGAGTAGCTCTTAGCGCCCGGTGAAAGGTCTTGGGGAAGTCAAATGTCTTGCCGAATCGGTAAGACATGAGTGCTCGATGTAAGGTCTCAGCACTCGCTGTGAGGTCTTGGCGAAGACAAAAGTCTTGCAGACTCGGTAAGACTTGGTTGCTCGATGTAAGGTCTCAGTGCTCGCTGTGAGGTCTTGGCGAAGACAATGTCTTTCCGACTGGTGATTGCAGCGCTCGGTGTGACTTAGGACCTCGGTATGAAGTCCTGGCGAAAGCGATGAGTGTCACCGATTGGTTGGTGCTTTGGTGAAACTTGAGGAGACTCGGTGAAACCTTTTGGCGAATGGGAAATCTTGTCGATGGAAAAGTGGAAGTCACTGTGACTTGTGAGCATCGGTATGAGTCTAGCCGATGAGAAATCTCTTGCCGATAGGAACGCAATGGATGTCGATGGATTCGGTATGTCTCATGGTGTTCGTTATAACGTCTTGCCGACTATTGGGATCTATAACAATAGCGATATGAAGACTTTGTGGCATTGGGGAGACATTGTTAGTGTCTCACCGATATGCCAACAAAATTGAACGCCTTTGACCAGAATGACCATCCTTTGTGGAGCATCGTGGACGAATCAGAAGAAGCAATTTTTGAATGAATGGCAGTTAGATTTTTGCAACTGTTGCGACGCTGGAGCTAAACAACATGCAGGGAAAAATTAATTGCTCGAGAGGAAACTTTCTACGATGGGGAAATGGCAGATAAGGATGAACAAAAGATAAAAATTAGAATGAGATAGGATAAAAGCATATCGATTCTGAGTTTTGAAATGATCGGATTGTTGAGAGCATTTTTGTAACTAGATGAACAGTGAATGAAGCTACTATGAACTAATACCAGAGAGTTGTATCTCTGATTGTATGCAATTGTTGTTAGTGTAATACAAAGAGATTCAGCTTGGTGTGGTGGGTTTTTTCTCGAAAGGGTTTCCCACGTAAATCTTTTGTTCATTGTCTTTGAGTATCTTCTTTGTTTCTGTAAATATTTCATGTGTGTCTTAATTGGATTGTAATTAGAAAAATTAAAAGTATTGTATGTGTTCTCCCCTGTGGTTTTGACGTTAGGAAAGTTGCTTCTGCACCATTGCTTTCCTTACAAGTGGTATCGGAGCCTGGCTAGTTGTGCTATCCTTGTGAGTGGGTTGGGTTTTTTTTGTCAATTTCTTTTTCAGTGGGAGTTTGGTAATGATTTGATAGTTTAATTACAAATTAAGATGGTGAGCACATCCGAAAAGATGGAAATAGAGAAATTCAATGGTAGCAATTTTGAGTTGTGGAAACTCAAAATGGAAGATCTGTTAGTAGACCGAGATCTTTGGACTGTTGTGTTTGGAACAATGCCTCAAGGCATGAAGCAAGAGGATTGGGACCTTGCAGATAGAAATTCTAAGGGGATGATAAGGCTCTATTTGGCAGACTCCATTCTTTTGAACGTTCATGAAGAAAATATTGCATCTTCCTTGTGGAAAAGACTGGCATCAATTTATCAAGGCAAGTCCTTGGTGAAAAAATTGTTCTTAAGGAAGAAGTTGTACTCTTTGAGAATACAGGAGGGAGGATCTGTTGTTGATCACTTGAATTCTTTCAACGTGTTGATTGCTCAATTAACATCTATTGGTGTGAAGATTGAAGATGAAGATCACTGCATGCTACTGCTATGTTCTTTGCCAGATTCTTGGGATCATCTGGTGATGGCTATGGGGAGTACGACATCCACTTTCAAGATGGAAGATTTTGTTGCTTCTTTGTTGTCGGAAGAGATGAGAAGAAAATATTTTGAGATGGCAAAGGAGGCTCTGGCTGTTAGAGGTAGATCGAAGGAGAAAGGAAATAAGAAGGACAAGAAATCCATATCAAAATTAGAAGGGAGATCAAAGTCTCCTGGCAAGAAGTCCAAGGTGAAATGCTGGAATTGTGGGCAACCCGATCATGCCCAAAAGGATTGAAAGGAGGAGAAAAAGAAGAAGAAGAACTCTTCTGGCAATGATTCTTCTTAGAGTGATGCAGACACCTTCATTGCAACTTTGGCTACATGGGCATCAGATGATGTCTAGCTGATTGATTCGGAGCATCTTTCCACATGACATCTCATAGAGACTGGTTCATGAAGTATGAAGAATACAATGGTGGAAAGGTGTACTTGGCAAGTTGTTCATCTTTGGAAATTGTTGGCCGTGGAAGAGTGAAGGGAATCAATGATGTAATGCATATACCAGGTCTGGCTCGTAATTTACTTTTTGTAAGCAAGCTGAATGATATTGGAGTGCATGTCACATTCTCTGGAAATGGCTGCAAGATGACTAGAGGCTCTATGGTGTTGGATAGGGGTGCTCGAATTGGTACCTTGTACAAGCTGGATGCACAAGCTATTCAATGCAATAGTGTCTCTGTGAAGTCACAGAAAGCTACTCATGGAGTAGAAGAGGGAACATCACTGATGGAGTAAACGCCATGGAGGTTAAAATTCCAGTAGAAAAGACTATGCTCTGGCATCATAGGCTTGGCCACATTGGTGAAAAAGGTTTAAAAACCTTGAAAAATAAAAACCTGGTAGAAGGGCTTGAAGATTGTAACCTTGAGTTCAAATTTTGTGAACATTGCATATATAGTAAACAACGTCGTGTTTCATTTTATTCCAGTCCTCACAAATCTTCTGGTTTGCTTGATTATATTCATTCTAATGTGTTTGGTCTAGTGAATGTTCCTTCTCTGTCTAAATCAAGATACTATGTATTGTTTATTGATGATTATTCAAGAAGAACATTTGTATATTTTCTAAAAAGTAAATCAGAAGTGTTCAGCCAGTTTAAGGAATTAAAAGCATCAAGCGGGTAGGAGAAAATATTAAAATGTTTAGGGGCAATGGTGGTGAGTTTTGTTGGATGAATTTAAAAGGTTTCTTGAGATCATGGGATTAAAAGACATAAGACTACACCTTACCTCCACAACAAAATGGAATTCTTGAAAGGTTCAAGGGCGGTAATGGAAGAACCGCGAAGTATCTTGAAACTATCTTTTGACTTGGAGGAAGTTACAGGCTACTTGATCTCAAGCATGTTACTTGGTAAGCAGATTCTCTAACTGCTCTTGTTGAAGAGCGGCAACTTTGGAAGCATAGTGCGGAAAAGCCCTCTAAAGAACTGCAATGCGATGTTTTAGCTGTGAGGCATATGCATAATGCCATTTGAAATCAAATTAAACAATCATAAAAGTATTTTATTAGCTATAATTCATGCGTTTTAAAGGTAAATAAAAAGAGGATACAAAGCACTTTGGAGACCACTGAGAGGCCGAGAAAGGTTTTTACCATGAAGCAAGGTATCTTTAGTGAGGCCTAAAAGCCTTCTACGTGGATCTGCAGATCAAAGAAAGAAATCAAAAAATGAAAAGGATGTAAGCAAGAATTCCTTGACACAGGATAAAGAGAATTGAAAAATCAAAATCTTTTTTTTTGGAAATCTTGAGGAAACTCAAGTAACTCTGAAAGTTCACGAAGAAGATGAAAAAGAACCACCTCGTACTCGGTGACCCTATAGAGGAGGTCAACTTCGTGAAAAACAACGATAGAATGGGTTTTTTTTTTTTCTTTAATAGGAATCTACTTATTATATATGCTTTAATTTCTTGATGAACCTGGGGTGTGAAAGAGGCATTTAAAATGTCTGATTCAAACTCTTGGTTGGAAGCCATGAATGAAGAGATGGCATACCTAGAGTTTGGTGCCATTGCCTAAAGGTAGAAAAGTTGTGGGTTACAAATGGGTATTCAAAAAGAAAATTGGTCTGGATGGCAGTGTAGAAAAATATAAAGCAAGGTTGGTTGCAAAAGGTTATTCCCAGGTAGAAGGGAATTGACTATGGAGAAATATTTTCTCCTTGTAGCTAAGCTGACATCTATTAGATTTCTTTTGTCACTTGTAGCAGTGTATGACTTAGAAATTGAACAGATGGATGTGAAGACAACGTTTCTTCATGGTGATCTTGAAGAAGAAATTTATATGTCCCAGCCGGAGTACTTTGTGGAAAAAGGTAAGGAAGAGACTGGTTTTGCAAGTTGAAGAAACCTCTGATGGTTTAAAAGCAGTATCCTAGAATGTGGTACCAGAAAGTTTGACACTTTTATTTTGTCATTGGGATTTGTAAGATCAAAATCTGATCATTGTGTGTATTACAAAGCTGAAAGTGATCAAGTTCTTATTATTACTCTCTATGTTGATGATATGTTGTTCATAGGCAATAATAAGTTAATGATTTCGATCTTAAGTCTCAATTGGCTGCAAAGTTCAAAATGAAAGATCTTGTGCAGCAGGGTATATTTTGGGAATGGAAATAACCAGGGACAAGAAAAATAGAAAACTTTGGCTCATTGGAGTAAGTATATCATGACATTCTAGAGAGATTTTGTATGATTGAGTGCAAGCAGCTAGTTGTTCCAGTTACACAGGGAACGAAGCTATCTGTTGAGGATTGTCCAAAATATCCCTACTGAGATGGAGGACATGACCCAGTGTGCCATATGCTAGTGTGGTTGGTAGCCTTATGTATGCAATGGTCTGTACAAGGCCAAACATTGCCCAAGCAGTGGGAGTTCTTAGTCGGTTTATGGCTAATCCTGGAAGGACACATTGGGATGCTGTGAAGAGAGTGTTTAGATATCTGAAGGGCACTTCAGACTATGCTTTGTGTTACCATGGTAACTTGGTTGAATCACATAAGACTCTCAGCATTCAAGGTTATGTGAATTCTAATTGGGTAGGGGACATTGACAGCAGAAGATCCACCAGTGGATATGTTTTCATGATGAATGGTGGTGCAGTGAGTTGGATGAGCAAGCAGAAGGCTGTAGTCGCTTTATCCACTACAGAGGCAGAATACATGGCAGCTACACATGCCTGTAAAGAAGCAATCTGGTTAAAACTTTTGTGTTCTAACATTGGTTTTGATGCATGAAAAAATTACTATTTACTATGACAGTCAAAGTGCTATATGTTTGGCAAAGAATCCTACTTTCCATGCCAGGATGAAACATATAGATGTACAGTATCATTTTGTACGGGATATGGTGGAGGATGGGAAGGTCTCTTTGGAGAAAGTGGATACTCTGGAAAATGTTGCAGATGTATTGACAAAGCCTGTGAGCACAGACAAATACAGGTAGTGTGCCAATTCAATGGGCCTCTTGGCCCATGAATTTCAGTAGTTTTATTATGCTTTGGAGTTGTTAGTAAGAACTTCGTCAAGTGGGAGATTGTTGGAATATTTTCTTCAATCCATACAGACATACAACTCCTGGAGGGAAAACTCACTGTGACATTAATCATGTCTGGCCGACTAACAGTTCTCAATCCTCTTGAAATGTTCATGTCGCCGAGACAGAAGTGATGTCTTGCCGAATGAAGTCTATCGTTGTGACCTAGATGTATTCGCTATGACCTTCTGTCGAATGGAGACCTCTGGCTGACAGTATGTTCTTATCGGGTGTCAAAGCCGATGTCGGAGTAGCTCAAGGGCTCGGGGAGAAGTCCTAGTGACTGGAGAATGTCTCACCGATAGCATATGGCTATCGGGGTAACACAAGGGTGTCGGGAAGATCTCTCAGCGACTATTAGAAGGTCACGCCAATGGGAGTATTCACTTGGTGCCTTTGCTATGACAAAAAGACTTCGGTATGAAGTCTTGGCAATGGGTGCCTGGTCTCGCCAATGGGGATGCAACTGAAGTCATCAAAGTAGCTCTCGGCACCCGGTGAAAGGTCTTGGTGAAGTCAAATGTCTTGCCAAATCGGTAAGACATGAGTGCTCGATGTAAGGTCTCGATGCTCGCTGTGAGGTCTTGGTGAAGAAAAAATTCTTGCCGACTCGGGAAGACTTGGTTGCTTGATGTAAGGTCTTGGCACTCGCTGTGAGGTCTTGGCGAAGACAATGTCTTGCCGACTGGTGATTGCAGCGCTCGATGTGACTTAGGTCCTCAGTATGAAGTCCTGGCGAAAGCGATGAGTCTCGTTGACTGGTTGGTGCTTTGGTGAAACTTGAGGAGACTCGGCTAAACCTTTTGGTGAATGGGAAGTCTTGCCGATGGCAAAGTGGAAGTCACTGTGACTTGTGAGCATCAGTATGAGTCTAGCCGATGAGAAATCTCTTGCCGATAGGAATGCAATGGATGTCAATGGATTCAGTATGTCTCATGGCGTTCGTTATAACATCCTATTGACTGTTGGGATCTATGACGATAGCGATATGAAGACTTTGTGGCATCAGGGAGACACTGTTAGTGTCTCACTGATATGCCAACAAAGCTGAATGCCTTTGACCAAAATGACCATCCTATGTGGAGCATCATGGACCAATCAGAGGAAGTGATTTTTGAATGGATAGCAGTTAGATTTTTGCAACTGTTGTGACGCTGGAGCTGAACAACATGTAGGGAAAAATAAATTGCTCGAGAGGAAACTTTCTACGATGGGACAATGGCAGATAAGGATGAACAGAAGATAAAAATCAGAATGAGATAAGATAAAAGCAGATCGATACTGAGTTTGAAATGATCGGATTGTTGAGAGCATTTCTGTAACTGGATGAACAGTGAATGAAGGTACTGTGAACTAATACCAGAGAGTTGTATCTCTGATTGTATGTAATTGTTTTTACTGTAATACAAAGAGATTCAGCTTGGTGTGGTGGGTTTTTTCCCAAAAGGGTTTCCCACATAAATCTGTTGTTCATTTTCTTTGAGTATCTTCTCTGTTTCTGTAAATCTTTCATGTGTGTCTTAATTGGATTGTAATTAGAAAAATTAAAAGTACTGTATGCATTCTCCCCTATGGTTTTGACATTAGGAAAGTTGCTTCCACACCATTGCTTCCCTTACAATGAGACACACTCTTATGGGTTTGGACCAATCTGGAAATTGGTTAATATGCCCCAAAACATTATTTGCATTGTAAGGTGTATATTCTATTTCTGAATATCATGGTAAAAATGTAGCATGTTGATCTGAGCAAGGAGGTTTTGATTGGTCCACGTTTCATTCCTCTCCATCGTAGGAATGTTTTGTGATGACCAAATTGAAATTGTTTTTGGATGACTTAGGAAATTATGAAGACATTGTGTTTGGATGACTTAGGAGTTTATGGAAGCATGGAATGGTATAAGTAAAAGTTGATTTTGTTTAATGAAAGCAAGAGTGATGAATGCAAAAATCCAGAAATTGTGTAGTATGTGAAATTATATGACTGGAGGCATCAAACAGTGAGATTCTATCCAGTGTCATTGTTGGTGACAGTTATTTTAGCAGTGGATTCCCTTTCATCATTCTTCTGGAAGTGAGCCTTTCTCTCTTGGTAGTGAGCCTTTCTCTTTTGGCAGTGATCCTTTTTATCTTTGGTTGTAGTAGCCAGGAAATGAGCCCACCGACAGTGAGACTTACATGTAGTGAGAACTTTGGCAGTGATCCCTTGTAAAAATCACCTTAACCAGTGTCACCTTAACTAGTGTTTTTATAATTGAGAATTAGTATTCTTCGTGGTTTTTCCCTTCTTGGGTTTCCATGTAAATTTTGGTGTCTATTGTGCATGGTGTTGTTGTGTGCTTTCATGTTCATAAATTTTAGATAATTATCTGATTGATTTAAGTTTGCTTCAGATTAATTAAAGTCAAGAAAATTGTTTTATAATAATTGTTTCACCCCCCCTCTTAGTTATCTGGACTATTCAACAATCTCAAACTCTTTATGCATTTATTTTGCAAACTTCCTCCACATAGCTTCATTTCCTCCAAAGATTATGTCATCAACATACACTTGACCACTATTAATATTTGATCTTCCTCAACTTTAAAGTCAATATTACTATCTTTGGTACCCTTATTGAATCCTTGATGTATCAAATATCTATCCAAGCTTGCATACCAAGCTTTGGGAGCTTTCTTCAATCCATACAATGCCTTCTTCAATCTGTTGACCATATTAGGTTTATTTGACAATTGAAATCCTTCTGGTTGTTCCATGTAAACTTCCTCTTCTAGCTCTCCATTCAAGAAAGAAAACTTCACATCCATCAAGAAAGTGAACTTTAAAGTATTTATGTGCTGAAAAAGCCAAAAAAATTATGATCACTTCTATTCTAGCCACTGGAGAAAATGTATCTTTAGTCTATTCCTTCAACTTGTGCATAGCCCTTACACACAAGCCTCACCTTATTTCTTACCACTTATCCATTCTCATTTAACTTGTTTCTAAATACCCACTTAGTACCAATAATATTTTTTATTTCACGTCTAGGAACAAGTTCCCAAGTTTGATTCTTCTCAATCTACATACGTCCTTCCTTTTCCTTCATCCAATGTTCATCTTTGTATGCCTCACTTACTGTCTTTGGTTCAATTTTAGAAAGTAAACACATATTTACCTCTTCTTCAACAACTCTTCTTCTTATCAACATACCTTTGTTTTTGTCTCCAATGATCCGTTCTTCAGACTGATTTCTCTATGCGTACTTAGGGTTCTTAGGGGAATTTTCCAAAGCTTCTTCCTCTTCATTTTGAACATCTTTTTCTTTATTTTTTTCTTCTTCTTCTCTACAAGCAGGTTCATCTAATTCATATCCATCTATTGCAACTGAATTATGTAGGTCTTCATCAACCTTGACGGTTGCACTTTCAACAATCCTTCTTAGTATTTTGTTGTAGCATTTGTAAGCTTTTCTTTTAGTAGAATATCCAAGAAAAATACCTTCATCAAACCTCGCATCAAACTTTCATAAGTTTTCATCATCTCTTTTGATATAGCGTTTTCTTCCAAATAATCTAAAGTACTTGAAAGTAAGGATCCTTCCATACCACAACTCATAGGGAGTCTTTGTACTTTTAGCTTTTCTTGGACTTTGTTAAGTATGTAAAAAAATTTATGTATTGCTTCTCTCCAGTAGACTTCTGGTAGGTTAGCTTCTCTCATCATAGTCCTTGCAACTTCTTGAATAGTCTTGTTTTTCCTTTCAACCACTCCATTTTGTTGAGTCCTTCGGGTAGAAAAGTGCCTTTTATGCCATAATTCTCACAAAAAATGTTAAATTCATTGGAGGTGAACTCTCCACCTCTGTTAGACCTCAAACATTTGATCTTCAAATACATTTCATTCTCAACCATAGATTTGAATGCTTTAAATCTATCTAGGGATTCAAATTTTTTTCTAAGCCATGGAATTCTCGAGTAATCATCAATCAAAAGCATGAAATATCTATCAACTTGAATAATTCTCACTCTTGTCAAACCACAAAGGTCTATGTGTACCAATTCCAACAATCCGGTAGAAGATTGTTCTTTTCCCTTGAAACTACTTCTAGTTTGTTTTCCAAATTAACAATATTTGAAAACAACATTGATAGGATTTGTGATCCTCAACAGATCTCTCATTTCTTGAACTAAAATGATTTTAAATAGGTTATCAAAATTAATGTTACACATTCTCCTATACCATAACTAGCTATCATTAATCTAAGTCATAAAATAGTGACCATCAACACCCTTGAGCTGATAGATATTTCCATATGTCCTCTTTCTAGCAGCAATCACAAGTCCAAACCCTTTTCTGATCTCACATCCATCATCCTAAAACATAAGATTGTATCCTTTGCTACACATTTTTCCAAAACTCAAGAGGTTATGCCTTAAACCTTCAACATAGTAAACATCTTCAGTATTATGCTTGCCATCAAAACTTATTGATCTTATTCCACAAATCTTAGCACCTAAATCATCTCCAAATTTAACAAGTACTCCATCATATTTTTCAAGTTTAACAAAATTACTCTTGTCTTTGATCATATGATTTGAGAAACCACTACCAATAACACAATAGTTCTTGTCCTGTCTACCACGAAAAGAAGATACCAAAGTACCTCCAGTTTTATCCTTTTTCTGTAGAACACTTTCCTTCACACAACTATCAAAATTAGTAGAACCAAATTCATCTTTTAAAGCCAAGAAAAAACATTCATTATCATCAACATCTCCATAATTAGATTCATCGTCAAATATACCAACGTCTTCTCTAACATAGTATCTTTTCTTGATCATCTTACCTTTGTTCTCCTTCTTATTGTTCACAGTTCTATTTGGACATGTTGAAGCATAGTGACCTATATTTCTGCAGCTAAAGCAATTGAAAGGTAATTTACCCTTGTACTTACTAGTGCCCTTTTTCATTCTTCTTTCATAATTATCTTCCACATCATCAAGATCATCTCCATCTGAATCTTCAACTTTTTTTGATTTTCCAGTATTGAAATCAATCTCCACTTTTGCACCATTTTTTGGACCAATTTTCCTCATTTCAAATGTAGTTAGTATAGCACACAACTGATCTCTAGTGTATGTATTATAATCAAAAAATTCCTCAATAGAAAAAAAAATTCACTATAAGAATCAGAAAGAGTTCTGAGAATTTTCTTTACCACTTTAGGTTCTTTGACTTGTGCATGAAGACCTCTCATTGCACTTACAAGTTCACTAACCATATTCATGTAACGTGTGATTGTTTCATCATTAGACATTCAAAAAGTCTCAAATTATTCCTTCAGATTCTGTAACTTAACTTGTTTAACCTTATCATCTCCTTCATAGATACTTTCTAGCTTATCCAAAACTTCTTTAGTAGTTTTTAGATCCATAACTTTCACTAATTCAGTATTTGCAAGACTAGTAAAAAGAACAAACCTTTCTTTATCGTCTATTTCATAGGCCTTGATTTCATCACTTGTACATGGTCCATTTGCAAGCATCATGTATGTATGCTTTACTACCTTTGCAACTTCATATTCAAGAATGCATAATCTGTACCATCAGACATAGGGATCTCCTTCTTGGTCACCATCTCAGATCTACCTCAAGAGGTCAAGAAATTTCTCTAAGGAACCTTGCTCTGATACACATTATTGAATGAAAAAGAAAACTAAGAGGGGGGTGAATTAGTTGTATCAAATTAGAACATTAAAAACCTCAATAGTAATCAAATCCACATGCATTGAGTAAACCCTTAATCTGTTATAATGTTGAAACATGAAAAGCAATTAACAAAAACTAAAATAACCAACACCATACACAAGAGAACACTAGATTTATGTGGAAAACCATAGAAGGGAAAAAACATGGTGGGGATTAGCTCACAATATAATTAATTACAAAACTAGTACAAGGAGGCTCACTACCAGAATATGACACACTATCTAGAAAGGATCACAGCCCAGGCTCACTACGAGAATAGAAAGAAGAAAGAAGATAGAATGTTACATGTATAACACAATCTCAATGCAATAGAGATTCCACCACAATAGCTCCAACAACACTAGCAACCTTCAAGAGATCAAGATACCTCAGCTCACTGCATTCAACAATCTTGCATTATAGATCACACTGCATTTCACACTTCTGCACTTAATTTTGCATCACAACACTCAAATATATTCCAAAATTCATCTCACATCAATTCACCTTGCATTTATACCATCCACAACTTGAAAAACATCTTCAATTCAGCTACACTCACTTTATACTCTACAAATTCAAAATAGGTCAGCACTAAATATTCCTGTAGTGGATAAGAATGAAAGTGGACCAAAAAAAAACTTAACTGGGACTCAAATCAACTGTTACACACCACACTACACATTCATTAATGCTTGAACATCTTCAAATGTAGTGAAAACAAAAATTCAATCGTTACTCATGCAAACACCATCAAAATTTGAATTACACACTTTCTCAAATCCAAGGATGACTTACAAACCATAACATGCTTCATCATGATCTAGAATATTTCTCTATCCTCCTAAAATCCATCACACTCCTTAGCAATAACTCGCACCCTCAAAATGTACACAACTTGTACATTCAAACTACACTGCAACTCTAAAACCTATCTTCTGAAGTACCAAACCACAAATCCACTTGGCATAGGCAAGAGATCAACACCATTTTCATACCTTCAGAATTGAAAGACATGAAGAGCAACTATGGAGAAATGTGAAGCAAATACATTTATCCTAAACACCTCTGTAAGCAACACTGCAAAACCAGTTCACACATTGGTGAACATAAATTCCTCTGACCATCAATCCAAAATCCAAAATTCTAGATATAAATTTTTTGAACACCTCTAACCAACATATCCAAACCAGCTAAGCAGATCTTCAACCCATAAGAAATGCGAAGCAAAACTAGAAAACCTCTACAACACCATGTTTCCTTATTTTATCAATTTTCTCAATATCCTTGACATCTATCATCAATCAAAGCAACAATCTCTTCTCAACCACTACACAACTATCATCAATGACAACATAGGCTTGTTGACATCAATGACAACACCTTCATACTTACAACACACTCATATGCAAAGAGAAGAAATAATGAGCTACTCTATTGCAATCCCTGATAACTCCCTCGATACCTACTATACCTGGATTACCTATGGAAGGACCATCAAAATTCATTTTGAGAAAGTCACTATGAGGAGTAAGCCATTTTCTAGATCTATTAACCTTTATAAAAATTTGGAGTTCTAGATTTAGATCCCAACAGGGTGTTTAAAGAATGAAGATGGTT
>VDFB02000008.1:16392532-16424109 GCA_007258455.2 Sequoia sempervirens
GCTCCACAAAGGATGGTCATTCTGGTCAAAGGCGTTCAACTTTGTTGGCATATCGGTGAGACACTAACAATGTCTCCCCGATGCAACAAAGTCTTCATATCGCTATCGTTATAGATCCCAATAGTTGGCAAGACGTTATAACAAACACCATGAGACATACCGAATCCATCGACATCCATTGCATTCCTATCGGCAAGAGATTTCTCATCGGCTAGACTCATACCGATGCTCACAAGTCACAGTGACTTCCACTTTGCCATCGACAAGATTTCCCATTCGCCAAAATGTTTCACCGAGTCTTCTCAAGTTTCACCGAAGCACCAACCAATCGGTGAGACTCATCACTTTTGCCAGGACTTCATACCGAGGTCCTAAGTCACACCGAGCGCTGCAATCACCAGTCGGAAAGACATTGTCTTCGCCAAGACCTCACAGCGAGCACTGAGACCTTACATCGAGCAACCAAGTCTTACCGAGTCTGCAAGACTTTTGTCTTCGCCAAGACCTCACAGCGAGTGCCGAGACCTTACATCGAGCACTCATGTCTTACCGATTTGGCAAGACATTTGACTTCCCCAAGACCTTTCACCAGGCGCTAAGAGCTACTTCGATGACTTCAGTTGCATCCCCGTCGGTGAGACTAGGCACCAGTCGCCAAGACTTCATACCGAAGTCTTTTTGTCACCGCGAAGGCACCAAGTGAATACTCTCGTCGGCGTGACCTTCCAACAGTTGTTGAGAGATCTTCCTGACACCCTTGTGTTACCCTGATAGCCATATGCTATTGGTGAGACATTCTCTAGTCATTGGGACTTCTCCCTGAGCCCTTGAGCTACTCCGACATCCGCTTTGACACTTGATAAGAACATACTATCGGCCAAAGGTCTCCATTTGATAGAAGGTCACAACGAATACATCTAGGTCATAGCGATATACTTCATTCGACAAGACATCACCTTTGTCTCAGCGACATGAACATTTCAAGTGGATTTAGAATAGTTAGTCGGCCAGACATGATTAATGTCACAACGAATTTTCCCTCCAGGAGTTGTATGTCAGTATGGATTGAGGCAAATATTCCAACACTCATTATGTTGCAAAAAGAATGGGACCATGACAAGCATGACCAAAGATAGATCATCACAACAAAACATCTAGAGCATGCCAATCCAAATCACCAAAGCATCAAAACCGATCCTTAATCAACCAAGATATGTTGACATCAATGAAAACCATTAATGACAACATCAACAACATCACATTCCAACAATCTCCCCCTTTGTCATTGATGGGAATATCCATCAACAAAAAACTAAACAACTCAAATATCAACATCTTCTTATCTTCTTTTCTTCTCCCCCTTTGACGTCAAGGACAAAGGGAAAAGCTCCCCATGAAAAAATTACTTCGCTCCCCCTACGAGGAAGCCACCCAACATTGATCTAGATAAGAGTGAACATGTAATACCTTGGACCAATGGACACCCTAGTGCATATTATTGTAGACTAGGAGGGGGAAGAACTCCTAACTTCTACCGGAGATACTCAAAAGTATCTTTGCTCAACAATTTTGTGAAAATGTTTGCAATTTTCTCTTTTGTAGGTACATATTCAAGATTTACCTCATTGTCCAAAACCTTCTCTCTCAATAAATGATATTTAATGGATATATATTTCATTATGGAGTATTGTACCAGATTCTTGGAAATGTGTATTGCACTAGTATTATCACACATAATTGAGATCAGTTCATCAAATGATATGCCAATTTCCTTTAGTGTTTATTTCATCCATAGTACCTAAGTGCAACATGAGGATGCTACAATGTATTCAGCTTCAGCAATAGATAAAGATAAAAAAATCTTGTTTCTTGCTTGACCAAGCAACCAACCAAGAGCCAAGGAAATAAGCTCCACCACTTGTGCCCTGCCTATTATCAAAACATCTGGCCTAATTAGCATCAATATAATCTATCAAAGTGAAATATGAGTCCTTTGGATACCATAACCCCATATCTTATGTACCCTTCAAATATCTAAAGATCCTTTCTACGGAAAAAACATGTGATTCCTTTGGTTCTTGCTAAAATCTAGTTGCTAAACAAACAACATACATAATGTCTGGTCTAATAGTAGTCAAATATAGCAATCCTCCAATCATTACCCTATACATACTTGCATCAACTTTAGGTGAATCATCTTCTTTTGTCAACTTTCATCTGGTAACAATAGGTGTACAAACCAGTTTGGAGTTCTCCAACCCAAACTTCTTCAATAATTCTTTGGTATACTTGGACTGCGAAATGAAAATTCATTTGTTGTTCTGATTTACTTGTAGTCCAAGGAAGAAATTTAACTCACCTATCATAGACATTTCAAATTCCTTCTACATTTCATCTATAATTTTTTTGCACATATCATCATTTCCTCCAAAAATTATGTCATCAACATAAACCACAACAATAAACATTTGATTTGAGTGAATTATGTAGTATAAATTACTGTTAGCAGATCCCTTCTGAAATCCTTGTCCAACTAGATACTTGTTTAATCTGCCATACTAGGCTCTAGGTGCCTGCTTAAATCTATATAAATATTTATTCCACTTGAAAACATCATTCAATCACTTCCAGACTTGAATCCCTCTAGTTGTTCAATGTAGACTTCTTCCTTTAGTTCTCCATTCAAGAATACAGGTTTTACATCCATTTGATAGACTTTGAAATCCTTAAAAGCTGAAAAAGCTAATAATATCTGGATTGCTTCCATTTGGGCAATAGGGGCATATGTTTCTTCAAATTCAATACCTTCGACCTAAGTGTAACCTTTGCAAACCAATCTTGCCTTGTTTCTCATTACCTTTCCGTTTTCGTCCATCTTGTTCTAGAATACCCATTTTGTTCCAATTATGTTTTTGTCTACTAGTCTGGGCACAAGTTCCCAAGTCTAATTTTTCTCTATTTGATTAAGCTCTTCTTTCATTTCCTTCACCCAATTTTGACCATTGCATGCTTCTTCCACAGTCTCCAAGAGTAGACACAATAATACTTTCTCTTGAGCTACTTTGCTTCTTGTGATGATTCCCTTATTTTTATCTCCAATAATTTGGTTTTCTAAGTGGTTTTTTTGTACATACTTTGGGGTTTTAGTTATAATTGTTGGAGCCTCCTCTGTCTCTTCTTCTTTCTTATCCTTCTTTTCTTTGTCATCTGGGTCATTTGATTCATATTCAATATACCTGTTAGGATTTCTCTAAACATCTTCATCTACTTTCACATTCACACTTTCAACTATCTTGTTCAGTCTCTTGTAACATCGATATGCTTTGCTTCTTATAGAGTAACCCAAAAATATGCCTTCATCTACTTTGCTATTGAATTTTCTAATATTGTCCTCATCTCTTTGGATGTAGCATTTTCTTCCAAATTTTTTGAAGTACTTTACTGTGGGAGCTCTTACATGCCATAGCTCATATGATGTCTTTCCATATTTCCTTTGAAATAGTATTTTGTTAAGAGTGTAAACTATTGTGTGTATTGCTTCTCTCCAGTAGACCTATGGTAAACTTGCTTCATTGATCATTGTTCTAGCTGCTTCTTGAACTATTCGGTTCATTCTTTCCACTGCACCATTTTGTTGTGGTGTTTTAGGGGTAGATAGTTGTCTTTTGATGCCACGTTTTTCATAGAATTTGTTGAATTCACCAGAAGTAAACTCTCCTCCTATATCAGATCTTAAACACTTGATTCTTCTGTCAACTTCATTCTCATCTCTTTCCTTGAAAATCTTGAACTTTTCTAAAGCCTCTGATTTTTCTCTTAAGAATGCAACCAAGGTTAATCTAGAATAATCATATATTAAAAGCATGAAATATCTCTCACCTTGTAAGCTTCTTGTTTTAGTCAAACCACAAAGGTTAGTGTGTACAAGGTCCAACAAGTTGGTAGATGATTCTTCTTTTCTTCAGAATGTTTCTCTGGTCTACTTTCCTTCTTGACATCCTTTGCAGATAGTGTTGTCTAGTTTGGTCAATCATGGAAAATCTCTAAATACTCTTGTTGAACTTATCCTTACCAAATTGTCAAAGTTGATGTGACATCTCCTCTGGTGCTAGAGCCAACTGTCATTGGAATGAGAAAATAATCATCTCTTTGTAGCTCCTTCTAGTTGATACATGTTCCCACTTGTTCTTTTCCTAGCTACAATAATAGTTCTAGATCTCTTACGAATCTCACAACCATCATCTTGAAACACCACATTATAGCCATTTTTGCACATCTGTCCTATTGGAAGAATGAAGAAGAATGGCTAACTATATAGTTTTTGTGTTTTCATTGATGTCACCATGTTATATGGGTTGTGAATGCAAGACTAATTCATTGTTTGATTTGGTATTCCAGACCAGTATCTGAACTAGTATATAGTTTAAATCCTCCAGTATTTTGGTCTGCAATCCTCTGCGGTTGATAGTTGTTGCTTGTAGTTTTGGGAAATAGTTTATGAATGTTGGAAGCATGTATGTTCAGAATCTCTCATGCACAGGTGATCGTATGGTGTATCAACATTATTTTGTCGGTTGCATCTTTCTATTAAGCCTATCTCTGGCCAATCTCATGGATAATTGGTGTTATGGTGAATTAATTTTATTATGCAGATGTATGTGTGACCTATCTTAGGTCTATGCCAACATAATGAAGCATGCTACATGTTTTGATTTATTGTTTCAATTTTTTTGTAAATACTTATAGACAATAGTTAGTCTTTTTGGTTGCATCTAATTAGGCTGACCTAATTGATGCTTGTGAATGGATCATATATATGTCAGACAGTTTTGAAGATTGTGTGTGAGACATAATTGTGAGGTTGTGAATGTGAAGAAGTGTAAAGATGATGAAGTGCATTAAGTTAGTTTATTGAGCATCACCAAAACTGAATCAACACTTGTTAGGTTCATTCTTACCAGTTCATTTTGACTGTAAAGCAATTTTGTTTTTGTAATCTTTTTGTAGGCAGTGAGCCTCCCTGTGTAAGCAGTGGGTCCTATTCTAGGCAATGAGCCTTATATATTCAGTTTTGGAATTACTTTATATTGTGAGTTAATCCTCACCATAGTTTTTCCCTTATTGTGTTTTCCATGTAAAATATGGTGTTCATTGTGTTGATTTTGCTTTCTGTTATCTGCATTTCATGTTCATACTTAATAACAAAATTGTGTGGTTGTGAATTTGATAAGTGTTTGAAGTTTGAATTTGAATTTGGTGACAATTGATTCACCTCCCTCTTAGTTGTCTTATGCCTTTCAACATTTCCAACACTCAGAAGATTATGATATAAACCCTTCACATAGTAAACATTGTCAGTGTTATGTTTTCCATCAAAGGTAATAGATCCAATTCCAACAATTTGTGTTGTTTTATCATCTCCAAATCTAATAGAACCTCCATCATATTTCTCAAGCTTCAAAAATTTACTTTTATCACCGATCATATGATTCAAACATCCACTATCAATGAACCATTCATCTTTGTTTCTTTTAAAAAATAATGCAGCTTTAGTGTTATCATTATATTTCAGAAACATATTAGAGATATCAAATCTAGGTTCATCCTTTTCCACCAAAAACAAACAATCCTCATGATCTAATTCATCATCTGAAATGTTATAATTCTCATTAACATAATAGGCCTTCTTATTGATCTTTTTAAACTTTTTTCCTTGTTCCTTTTTCCAGACACTTAGTTGCTAAATGACCAATATTTCCACATATAAAGCATTGAACAGGAAACATACCTTTGTACTTGTCGGTACCTTTCTTCAGTTTCCTTGTGAAGTTTGCTTCCAACTCATCTGAACTTTTGTCATCTAGATGTTCTTCTATCTTTATGGATTTGAAGGTTGTTTCAGATTTCTCCTTTTTTTTTCTAAATTTCCTCATCTCAAATGTGGTCAAGGTTCCAAATAGTTGCTCTCTGGTGAATTTCTTTGGATCATAAACTTCCTCAGTAGCTAAGATCTTGTCACTGCAGCTCTTTGGTAGGGTCATCAAAATTTTCTCCATTATATCTTCATCTATCAAAGTGCCTCCTTGATTTTTGACTTGATTTACTACACTGTCAACTCTCTAAAAGTAGCTTGCTTTATCCCCACCTTCCTCCATCCTCAATTTTTCATATCTTCACTTAGCTGTCAACTTCTTTGATAATTTGAATCTATCATTTCCTTCATAGATTTCTTTCAACTTTTCCCAAACTTCATAAGCGGTTCCCAATGAAATAACTTTTGTTAACTAAATCTTAGTCAAAGCACTAAAGATTTCATACCTTTCCTTTTCATTCTCTTCATTGGCTGAAATCTCATCTGTAGAACTAGGACCAACTGTTGGTTCAACATGTTTTTTCTCAATAGCTTTCCAAGTCTTGTAGCCTAGAGAGATCAGGTAACCTCTCATCCGCACTTTCAAGAAATTGTAGTCAGATCCATCAAATATAGGAATTGTCAGCTTGTGTGCCATCTAATCTACCCCAAGTGGTTAAGCTCTTCTTCGAGGAACCAAAGCTATGATACCAATTGTTGAACAATCTAGATAACTGAGAGGGGCAGTGAATCAGTTATTATAAAACATTTTTCTTGACTTTAATTAATTCGGAGCAAACTTAAATCAATAAGATAATTATCTAATAGATATGAACATGAAAGCACACAACACCATGCACAATAGACACCAAAATTTACGTGGAAACCTTAGAAGGAAAAAACCATGGAGAATGCTAATTCTCAATTATAAAAAACACTGGTTAAGGTGATTTTTACAAGGGCTCACTGCCAAAGTGCTCACTATAGGTAAGGCTCACTACTGGTGGGCTCACTACCCAACTATTACAACCAAAGATAAAAAGCCTCATTGCCAAAAGAGAAAGGCTCAATGCCAATAGAGAAAGGCTCACTGCTAATAGAAAATGGCTCACTACTAGAAGAATGATGAAAGGGAATCCATCACTGAAATAACTGTCACCAACAATGACACCTGATAGAATCTTGCTATTTGTTTCCTCCGGTCATATACTTTCACATACTTCACAATGTCTGGATTTTTTGCATTCATCACACTTGCTTTCATAGAACAAAATCAACTTTTACTTATACCATTCCATTCTTCCATAAACTCCTAAGTCAGCCAAACAAAATGTCTTCATAATTTCCTAAGTTGTCCAAACACAATTTCAATTTGGTCACCACAAAACATTCCCGCAGTGGAAAGGAATGAAACGTGGACCAATCAAAACCTCCTCACTCAAATCAACACATTACATTTTCATCATGATATCCAAAAATAGAATATACATGTTACAATGAAAATAATGTTTTGGGACATATTAACCAATTCCCAGATCAGTTTGGACCCATAAGAGTGTATCTCATTATGTTGCAAAAAGAATGGGACTAGGACAAGCACGACCAAAGATAGATCATCATAGCACAACATCTAGAGCATGCCAATCCAGATCACTAAAGCATCAAAACCAAACCTTAATCAACCAAGATATGTTGACATCAATGACAACAATCAACAACATCACATTCTAATAGAGATGTCTATGTTTGGGGAGATGAATTTATTCCTTGGGATACAAATCAATCAAATAGATAAAGGTGTATTCATTTCACAATCAAAGTATGTTAAAGAGATGTTGAAGAAGTTTGGAATGGATGACTCCAAACCGATATGTACTCCTATGGTTATTGGTTGCAAACTAAGGATGATGAATTAGGCTAATCAAAGCAAGTATAGATCTATGATTGATGGACTGCTATACCTAACTGCTACTAGACCGAATATCATGCATGCAATTTTTCTTGTGGCTAGATTTCAAGAAGATCCTAAAGAGACACATGTTGCAAAAGAGAAGAGGATATTTAGATATTTGAAAGGCACTCTATATTATGGCTTGTGGTATCCTAAGGATATTGATTTCATATTAGGTGCTTATACAGATGCAAATTGGGTTGGTTGTGTTGATGACAAGAAAAGTACTAGTGGTGGTACATTCTTTCTTGGATGTAGATTGGTATCATGGCTTAGAAAGAAACAAGATTATGTTTCTTTATCTACTATAGAGGCTGAGTATATTGCAGCAACATCTTGCTTCACACAAGTATTATGGATGAGATATACATTGAAGGATATCAGAGTGGTGTATGATGACCCTATTTCTATCTTTTGTGATAATACAAGTGTGATAAATATTTCAAAGAATCTAGTGACACATTCAATAATAAAGCATATATCAATCAGGTGTCACTTTTTAAGAGAGAAGGTTGTGGAGAATGAAGTAAATCTTGAATATATACCTACAAAGGATCAAATTGCTAACATATTTACTAAGGCTCTTCCTAAGGATACTTTTGAGTATCTTTGGGAGAAGTTGGGGGTTATTTCCCCTCCTTTGAACTAGATGCATATGGTGATGCATCAGTCCAGTGGATCTATGGATTCATTCTTTGTATGGATTGATGTTGGTGGCTACCTCTTAGGGGGAGTAGGTAGTGGCATTGTTGTAGTATGGAATATATGTTGTCATGGTGCAGAAATTGTTGAGTTGATTGGGGATTATTTAGAGCAGTTGTAAGTATCTTGGTTCTATGTCAAAGGGGGAGAAAAATGCAAAATATTTTATCCTTTTCCATTTATGTTAAAGGGCGAAAAAGAGAAGTCATGTGAAAAACTTTGTTTATATAGAGGAAGAATGAGGCATGTGAAAAAGGAAAGTATCAAAGGGGGAGAGAGTGTAATGAGTTAGTTGTGCAAGGGGGAGAAAAGAGAAAAGTAAATATGTATGTTTAGAGTTGTTGTGTCTTTGATGGTTTTTCACATCATGTGTTGACATGAATGACAAGGCGAGATTGTTGCAAGTATGAAGGTGTTGTCATTGATGTCAACAAGCTTGTGTTGTCATTGATGATAGTTGTGCAGTGGTTGAGAAGAGATTGTTGCTTTGATTAGTTGCATTATGTTGTAGTCTATTAATTTTCTAATGTTAATCTCTGGTGTTGCTTTGATAAGCTTCTATTTATCGTTTAGATGTTGAGGATATTGAAAATTTTGATAAAATAAGGAAAAAAGGTGTTACATAGGTATTTTGGTTTGTAGAGGTGTTCTAGTTTTGCTTCACATTTCTTCTGGGTTAAAGATCTGCTTATGTGGTTTGGATATGTTGGTTATAGGTGTTCAAATTTTCTATATCTATAATTTTGGCTTCTAGATCGATGGTTAGAGGAAGTTATGTTCACTAGTGTGTGAATTGGTTTTGCAATGTTTCTTACAAAGGTGTCTAGGAGAAATGTATTTTCTTCGTGTTTCTCCATAGTTGCTCTTCAGGTCTTGCAACTATGAAGGTATGTCAATGGTGTTGATCTCTTGCTTGTGTCAAGAGGATTTGTGGTTTGGTACCCTAGAAAATAGATTTTAGAGTTATGTTTGATAGTGTAGTCTAAATGTACAAGTTGTGTACATTCTAAAGGTGTGAGTTGTTGTGAAGGAGTGTGATGGATTTCAGGAGGATAGAGGAATATTCTAGATCATGGTGAATCATGGTATACAATTCGTAAGTCTTCCTTGGATTTGAGGAAGCATGTAATTAAAAGTTTAATGGTGTTTGCACGGGTAATGATTGACCTGGTGTTTACACTACATTCAAAGATGTTCAATAATTAATGAAGGCATAGCATGACATGTGATAGTTGATTTGGGTCCCAGTAAGTTTTTTTTTGGTCCACTTTCACTCCTATCCACTGTGGGAATGTTTAGTGCTGACCTATTTTAAATTTGTAGAGTGTAAATTGAGTGTAGCTAACTTGAAGATTTTTTTCAAGTTGTGGATCATATAAATGAAAGGTGAATTGATGTGAGATGAAATGTGGAATAGATTTGAGTGTTGTGATGTGAAATTAAGTGTAGAAGTGTGAAATGCAATGCAAGCTATAATGCAAGATTGTTGAATGCAGTGAGATGAGGTATCTTGGTCTCTTGAAGGCTATTAGTGTTGTTGGATTTGTTGTGATGGAATCTTTGTTGCATTGAGATTGTGCTCTCTATGTAACATTCTATCTTCTATCTTCTTTTTATTCTCGTAGTGAACCTGGGATATGAGCCTTTTTGGACAATGTGTCATATTCTGGTAGTGAGCCTCCTTGTATCAGTTTTGTAATTACTTATATTATGAGCTAATCCTCACCGTGGCTTTTCCTTTCTAGGGGTTTCCACATAAATCTGGTGTTCTCTTATGTATGGTGTTGGTTATTACAATTTTTGTTATATGATTTTCATGTTTCAACATTATAACATCTATTAAGGGTTTACTCAATGCATGTGGATCTTATTACTGTTGAGGGTTTTAATATTCTAATTTGATACAACTAACTCACCCCCCTCTCAGTTGTCTTGTTCATTCAACAAGGTGCTCATTTTAAAAAAATTATGGAATCATGGGCAATTTTAAAAGCCCTAACAATTACATGTATCAAAGGGTGGAGAAGGGTTGTCTATGAAACTAACTCCATGATTCTAGTTTTGTTGTTGGATAAAATAAATTTCTAGGAAGTGTCTTGGTGATTGGAAAGGGTGGTTCAAAATATTCTTGGCTTAGAAACTAATTTTGAATCTATCTCCTTCATCCATATTCCTAGAGAATGGGGCAGGTTTGCAGATTCCCTTGCCAAATGGGCATTTGAAGGAGGTTGAGACTAGAGTTTCATTGAGTGGGATGAATTGGATTATGAAAAATCAAAGTACCTTCTTAGGTTTACTGATGATGAACAAAGAAGGGATGGGTAGCTTCTCAAGTTATGGTTGGAATGGGTCTACTAGACCTTCTATGTTTTCTATGGACATTTCTTCTTGGGTTTGCAAGGTTCCCTAGTGGATTATCCTTATTTTGTATATTTTGATGGCAATCATCATCTTGAAATCATTTTGTAATCTCTTCTTTTAAGTATTTTGAATAAATATTATTTTTCACCAAAAAATAAATTATTGTCAAATTTATTTATAGTATTTCTAATGGAGGGTATAGGAAAGATAAAGTGGACTAATACATATCTTGAGTTCTTCAATCTTGACCTTGAGCTAGTGGATTTATTGTTTGGATACTTTGAATTTCTACTCTAGGGATTTTATCCATGAGACCTTTTATGGTCTTATTTTGTGTCCCCCTTTACATATTGATCATGATGAGCTCATTGTCCTACACACTCAACTTCATTCTCATAGCTTCTAGCTCATTTGTCATGACCTACTGTAATGACGCCTAGGCCTTTAGCACATCTACTTACTTTGTGCAAAAGTCTATTGTGGTACATTTCATTACACTCTTCCCCTTTGTAGTACCTATCTCCAACCTTAGCTTAGTGATATTTATTTTGGATTTTGAGGCACACTTCTCTACATCCTTTCTTCACACATCCTCTACCTCAATAGATTTGTAGAACACAATGGAGACATATTCTTTAAGGACCTAGACAATCAATTTTGAGACTTCTATGGTTCTCTATGCTTGCTTCACTTATTACTCCCTTCTATGTTAGGAATAGGATCACAAATAAATATACAATAAATTAATGTGGAAATAAAATATAAAATAGCACAAAATATAAAAACACTGATATATGTGGTTCACCCAATATGGGGTACGTCCATGAAGAAACAACCAGTCCTTCCTTTATTTTGTGGAAAAAAAAAATGAAGGGATACAACCTACAACACATCCATTGTAACTTCCTCTTCTATCCATCACAGTTTCCTCACACAATATAATACAATACTTAATTGTAATACAATTCCCTTATAAAAGGGGGTTTCCTTCTTGGGTAAGAAAAAATAACATAATCTCTACCATCAGATTTGTGGCCTAATGATAAAGAGTCCACATTTACAATAATTTATATAATGTGGCTTTTAAGATTGTTTCCCCCAAACCCCTGTCAGGGTGTGCAAACCTTGAATCCTTCGTGAAGGGGATGGGCACCCAAAAACCCATAGGAGTACCCCCCCTGCACCCCCCATGTTGAAACAAGCTCCAGAACTAATATGATCAAGATCCATAACCAACATTTCCCATTTGGAGACTGATCATAGAAAATCCAGGATGATAAGTAGGCTGCACAAACATTTTATTCAACTGTTTCTCTAGGCTAATGAGAGATGAACTAGAAATTTTGGATCCATCCTAGAGGAACTCAACTCTAGCCTATACCTTTACATCCTTGATCTTGATATGTATTTCTTCCATTTAGAAATTTGTAGGATGCATTTTTCCTTGATTCATATTTACCAAAGGAATGAAATGAGTGAAGTGGAAATATCAATGCATCAAATAATATTTAGTGTACACCCTTCTAAATTTAAAAGAGGTGTCCTATATAGCCTTTACCTTGGATTTTTATTTTTGAGACATAATCTCAATTTGTATCATTTTTTGTTGGTATAAAAAACAAATCCCATATAATACTAATTAATTGAGAAATTTGGGTGGCAATTTGGAAAAGTGTGGGAGAAAATGAGGCTATTAACTATGTAATTATGAATGGGGTGATTATTTGAGGTGTAGGGATCTACAAAATGTGGGATGGAAAGAATTAGAATGATTTTTTTGAATTGAATATTTGATTGAAGAAGTTGATTAGTGGTTAGAAAAATAAGAAGCGGTAATCACTAGTTAGCATAATTACTCAAGAAATCCCACCTTTACATAAGACATGTAGTCCAATATTTATATCTATTCTACTTAGTCCATTCTAGTTTTCCTATAAAAAAAATACATTTGAATTTGGAATCTTGTGGAGAGAAGACACTTTTATAAATTTGACACATGATGGTGTTTGTTGGTGGTTTGAATAGGTTGTGTGGCCTTTGGGTAGTTTGTTCCTTGAGTTTTGTAGCCCAATATTATACTTAAATGACATTAGTAAATGGATTTGGTATTTTTTTCTCTATTTAGTTAGTGGCCATTAATTCTTGACCATTCCATCCGACAATTTTGGATTTTTATACTAGAATAATCACACCATAGATACTCTAACATATTTGATTCCTTAGGATGATGAAAGATTTTTTTGGGTGCTAAAATTGTATAGTCAAGAAGAGAAATAAACTGCTACTAAGTTGTAATGGCATGTTTCATGTAGACAGTTAGATGAAATTATAGTTGATAATTTAGATGGTTTGCAATATGTTTGAGAAATCTTTCCCTTTATATTTATAAGAATCCCTAAAGGAGCACCACATGTCCCTAGTCAAGTTATTAATCCCGCAACATATGTGAGGCCCACAAAATTATTCCATTTATTCTTCCCTTTTTAATATAATTTATATACACCAAGTGTTGTAACACAAGAGCTTCTTTAGAGAACCTATTCTACTTTCATTAAAATGTATTTTTAACCATTATATTTGATCTAAACTAGAAAATATAATGGCCTGTGAGTGTTGGTACTCTGTCTCTATAATTTTTTTTAAAAAAATACACAAATACATCTTGTATACTTTTTATTCTAGGCTCTCTTTCCTCTCCTCCGTTGTATGGGCTCTATGTTTTCAAAATATTTTTTGAATATTTCTTATGGATTGGATCTTTAATAAGTTGGCAAAGGATTTTCTGTACTATGTTCAAGAAAAAATCATATTCATCATTGATGGTTTGCTTGGCTGAAGGTGTTCACCTCATTTAATTTATATTCATACGCTTAAATAGATTTATATTTTTCTATGCGAAAAATTAGGTCATTTCCATATGGATTCCTTGAATTAGGTTTGGATTTTGTTTATGTTTTATAAAATAACTTGTTGGGTAGATTTAATTTTGTAGGTTTTCTTTTCTTTTTTAATGTAAAATACGTTAGAAATATGGGAAAAAAAAAAAATAATTGTAATCTGATTTGAAATAAATGATTTAATATTTTTTATGCACTAAATGGTATTATTTATTTATTTTTAGTTATTGTTTTAAAAATAAAAAATCTCATGTTCATCAATGGTGTTCATGGAAATTTGCATGGTTCTTGAATTCTTTTAAATGTCATATTTGAGATTTAGAATTTGAAAGACCTATTTATATTGTGTTATGAAAAGTCTCCTTGTAAAAATATGTTTATCTATCTTGTGGATATAAGTGTCCTAGTTTTTAAACGTATTTTCCATATTCTTGTCTTTTGATCATTTTTTACATTTTTTTGTGTTAGGATGAGCTCTAGTATTTGGAGTATATTAGACATTTATTACCATTCAAATTGTAATAAAAACCATGCAAAGATATTAAGGGGATAAAAACTAAAAGGATAAAATTGAATTTTGATCAAATAAAAATAAATTTAATGAAGAAATAATTCATTTCTAATATCAAACATCTTTGAGATGGTTTGTGAATGATAGTGAGATGTAATGATAATTTTTTGAATTGTATTGAGGATCTCCCATTTGATACGAAGATGCACTACTCAATTCCATGCATATTTAAAACTATTGTGATGACACTCTATATCCTACATCTAGAAACCTCTTTCCCATTGATTGTCAATTCACTGTATCTAGTGTGTATTTGATTCACTTTAAGTGATTATTGGTAGTTATCATCATTCTCTTTGCAGGTTATTGGTGGTTATTACCATTATTCAAATTATTATTGGTATTCATAATCATTTTATTTTCATATTATTGATGGTTAGCACCATTCTCTTTGTGTTATTTTGGTGGATCACCATTATCTTTTTGTATTATTAGTGGTTATATTGTCTATTGCTTTTTAATATCATTTTTATAATGTTGGGATTCGCCAAGAATATGAAACCGTGAATTGATAACCTTCTACAAGTGAACACAATTGAACATAATAGCATGTTTGTTGTATAAAAGAAGAGTGTGAAAATATAAAATGAGAGGCTTGTATATAAATGCAAGGATGAGGAGATGAGAAGGTATGAGTGAAACTCTGACTACCTTACCAAAGGTGCAACACTTGTGAGCTCACTTGACAAGTGTGTGAGAAAGTGGCAAGTATGCATGTAGTAGGTGTCTCAAATGATGACACATTTCTCAACCACATGATGTGAGACAAAAGCATTAAAAAAATAAGTAGACTTAAAGTAATTCTAAACAGTTCAATCCTAGAAAGATGATATCCTAACTAGATATGTAAATATACTCTTTACACTAACATATAAGTTGTATGATTATTATATGTATTGTATAAATGTTGGTCTTGTATTATTCCCATATTTTTAAGTGGTGTTGATAACCATTGGGGATTTTTGGATTGATGGCAATGATTTGGAGAGAGTGCAAAGTTCTCTTCGTTATTGTGATGTTGAAGAACTTCATTATTACATTTTTTAGGAATTTATAGTTGAGAACTATTGTCACTCTAGAGTTCATGTCATATGAGAGCCATGAAGTACCTTTACAAACTTGTGTAAACTATCACATTTGGATTGGTAGTACCATATGTTTTTCCTTTCATTTATTTCCTTTGGATTAATATGGTATTATGATTTGAAATAGAATCTTATGATGTACTAATTCATGATTCTTCAAGTGTGTATATATAGTTTTCTTTCAATATAGAATGAAAGGATGAATTATATTATTTTATTGATGATATTATGATTAATATTAGAATCATTCTTGAATATTTTATGCATTCAACCCTATGGATAGGAGTTAAAATATTATTCATGTATGCAAATGTCACATAGAAGGAAAAACACTAATTTATTCTAAATTATACTTTTTAGAATTAAAATGAATTATGGAATTTGTATTTTCAAACATGGTAAATTGAACCCTAAGAACATAGGAAATACTTAGTTCAAACTATTTTTAAATATCATTGAATTTAATGTTATGATTGGTGTATTGCTAGGTGGCTTAAAGCTTGCCTAGAGTCAATTCTTCTATTGGCTTAGGTATTGGGTCTTATGAATATTTTTCGGTATCTAAGGGTTCAAACCTATCCTTAAATGTTAATATAAGTTTCAAACATTGTTAGTACATTTTAGGTACCTTTGGAATCAATTTCAAATCCTTTAGGAACCCCAAAATGTATTTATGGGAATATTCACTATCTAGAATCACTTGTATCTGAAAAGGGTATTTTTAGTAGTGAAACAATTGATACAAGATGGATATGGTGTTTTAAAACTAAAATGGGGGATCTAGAAACAATTAATACTTTATGACATTTATTAAAAAAAAAATCTAATAAATATTTGTATATTAGGTTTTACCTTGTAGATTTGTCATCTTAGTTTAAATATATTTTTTTGGTTTCTTGTTATTTATTCATTATTTTGTGTTAAAATTTGTGCTCTTAAATGAAAATTACTAGTTGATTTTTTTACTAGGTGGGATGTTCTATCTCCTTATTGTCCTACCTCATGTGTCAATAAACCTAAAATTTGGATGTTGGCTAGGTCTTATTTGGATTGAAATATGGGATCTTGTACTTCTACTATCCTTTTTTTGTGAGAGAATGAGATTGTGGTCTTTTATCCATTTATTTTGGTTAGAGGTAATTCTACCATGTAAGGGGAATATGGATAATTAGGATGGTTGCTTCTGAAAAAGAAGGCTACTAGTGAAAAATTTAATCGCTATCGTTGAGGATGATGGCTTCTAAACAACCACTTTTGAAAAATTTGATCGCACGTCAGAAAAATAGGAAAAAAGACTACTTTCGCAAAATATGGCCGCTATTGCTACTAAAATAGGTGCACTATCACCAAATATTGCCATTATTGACAAATACCATTGCTATCAGCTTAGAAAAAGTGCACTATTTCCAAAAATAACTAATTTGGTTAGTTTAGTTGCATATTTAAGTTCTTGACTCGATTTTATATCAAAATTTTGACATTGTGCATTGAATGCTTATATGTTGTACTATGTCCCTTATATATGCAAGAGTAGAGACCTCGACTAATTAGCTAGTTTCTAGGAGCTAGAGCAAGACTTTCTCAATGTTGTGGGCTTGTGATACATAGCTTACATGCTAGAGATAAGGGCTCATCGGGCCATGATGACTGCATTAGTTGAGAGATGGAGATCTGATACTGCCACTTTCCATTTTCCTATAGGAGAGTGTATTATTACTCTCGAGAATGTATGGAGGATCTTGAGGATCCCTATCCACAGAGAATTGATTACATATGATTTCAGAAGGGGTACCTTAGCTATGTAGAGATTACTCGGTGTTCAAAAACTTCAGGTGATTGACTCTGAGATTGATTTAGCTCCATTTGTTAGTGATGTAGACCCAATGGTTATTGTTTTGGTAGGATTGATCATTGGTCCCTTGATGCTCGATAGGAGGGATAAGAGGTTTCTCATTGGCTTGGGTATTGTGATCGAGCAAATGATGGAGCACGCCACCACATATGCTTGGGGTCAGTGCATGTTAGCTCATCTTTATAGAGGCATGCATGAGGCTATTTACAAGGGTGGAAATAGCATATCGGTTGGTGCTAGTTTAGTTCATATTTGGGCCTGGGAGAGGATCACCATCACTCGATTAGATGGTATGTGAGAGAGAGATGCACATGATCCATATGGCTATAGGTATTTAGATTACCTTCATTACACACAGCCAAGGAGACTATCCTATTGGAGGGCAGTATTTGATGACATGACAAATTTCATATGGAAAATTTGATCTAGCCCAGGCATATCTGCATATGTCTAGGTGAATTTAATCTTACATTCCTTGATGAATGTCAATAAGTTCACTCTTTCCTCAGGATCTAAGGATGTTGCATGATATGTTACCTTAGGTGCCTTTGTTGTGCCAACATTGATAGGTCCAAAACCTTCAACCAAGGCTATTGATTGTTCTTGACAGAGACATGCATGAGGCTATTTACAAGGGTGGAAATAGCATATCGGTTAGTGCTAGTTTAATTCATATTTGGGCCTAGGAGAGGATCACCATCACTCGATTAGATGGTATGCGAGAGAGAGATGCACATGATCCATATGGCTACAGGTATTTAGATTACCTTCATTACACACAACCAAGGAGACTATCCTATTGGAGGGCGGTATTTGATGACATGACAAATTTAATATGGAAAATTTGATCTAGCCCAGGAATATTTGCATATGTCTAGGTGAATTTAAGCTTGCGTTCCTTGATGAATGTCAATAAGTTCACTCTTTCCTCAAGATCTAAGGATGTTGTATGATATGTTACCTTAGATGCCTTTGTTGTTCCAACATTGATAGGTCCAAAACCTTCAACCAAGGCTATTGATTGTTCTTGATACTCTACGATGGGGAGATTGAAACCTCCATCCTTGGGTTCCTTGGAGAGGTTTTCACCCTTAGATACATCCTTTGTTTTTCCTTTTTCATAATCCAATAGGTCCACATTGTGGTTTTCTAGTGTAGGGGCACCCTTGGTTCTACATGCACCTTGGGTCATAGGTTGAAGTTTTGGTTTTTGTCATAAAAATGTTGGTTTCATGCTAATAAGGTCCTTTTAGGCCATTTCAAGTCTACTAGAGTCAAGTTTGGGTCTTTAGGTGCAAGGTAGGCAAAAAGTGTAAAACTTGTCAAGCAACTTTTGCAAGATTTGTGAAAATGATGTTTTGCTAACTCCTTAACCAAAATATGGTTGGTGAAAATTGAAATATGGTTGAAAAACCTTAAATATGTTTGGTATCCTCGACTTGAGGGGTTGGATTAATATTTTGAAGGAGAAATACTATTCTTACACATTGAAATCTATGTTTTTCTACATTTTCTTTGATTTCTGTCAAGTTGTACAGACATTTAGTGAACTGTATGGATTGAATATTGTATTTATGATGTGAAGGGATGTTTTACCTTTAATATTCTTTTTATTTGATCAAGATTCATTACATTTGGAGGAAGATATCACTGTTTTACTAGAACTTTCCAGAAACGCTACCTAGGGTTACAGTGGGCATTTAAAATGTATTTACTTGCATTTCCTACATGATCTGGCAATGAAACTTTGTATTTAATTTTTTTTTGATGTTTTCTAACACTTTCCAAGGTTTGGAGCTTGGGTGTGCACATGTGGAAGAGGAAACTAATGACAAAAGGTTGCATTTTGGCTTGTTTACAGTCAAAAGACCCTCATTGTGATTGTTTGTCAAGAGATTTGGCATTATGTCATTGACTTGCATTTGATGAAGGTTGAAACAAGTGGAAGGAGGACAGGGAAGACCATTAGACCCACTGTATTTTCATTTCCCATCATTGTTTGGTGTTTACACCTTGTGTGAATAGGATAGTTGATTGTCTTATGAATGTTGCCCCCATTTATTTGTTCCCATATGTTAGAAGTTTCCAAAGCCCTTTGAAAGGTCTATAGGATCAATTATTCACCATTATATGTTGTCCACATTGGTTACATGATGTTCCACATCATTGAGAGTCCTGCCCCTCTTGAAATGTCAAAAGGTCTACCATTTTTGAAGAGGTCTGCCCCTGTCATAGTTGTTCATTGAACCTTAAGGATGACATTAACCCATTGTTGTGAAATATGGTATCAATAGTCTAGTTTTTACCCCTACTCTATATAAAATTGGTATTAGAGTGTAGGTTGGTCTGAAGAAGTAAAATTTGAAGTGAAGAGAAGCAAGAATGCCTCCAAAAGGGAATCCAGTCGCCAGAGAGGTGAATGAATTGAAGGAGAAACATGCAAGAGAGATGAGCCAAATGAAGGAGTTGATTGAAGCCCTTGAATCTAGGTTTGTTGTAGTTGAAACAAGTCAAAAAAGAGGAGTGGTCACAGGATACTTGAGTGAATGAGGAGAAGAAGAAGAAGGGGAGGAGGAAAAATTCCAAGAAGGGTTCGAAGAAGAGTTGGATCCTGATGACTTGAGAATGGAAAAGATATTGAAGGAAGTCAAGGGAGAAGGGCCCAAGATAAAGATGGATTTACTAGTCTATGGAGGAAAATTGGATAGTGAAGAACTCCTAGATTGGATAGGAGCACTAGACAACTACTTTGAATATGAAGATGTACTAGAAGAACAAAGAGTTAAGTTTTCCAAGAAAAAACTGAAGGGCCATGCCTTACTTTGGTGGGACTATGTACAAGATGAGAGGAGGAACAAGGGAAAATCCAAAATCACCTCTTGGGATAGGATGGTTTTCGAACTCAAAGGAAAATTCCTACTTGGTGACTATGCCATTCAGTTATACAGAAAACTTCAAAACCTTAAGCAAAAAGATATGGATGTGAAGGCCTATACTAAGGAATTCTACAAATTGAGTATAAGGGTAGGCCATGTAGAAAATGATGTGGAAAATGTGGCAAGATACATCAATGGGTTGAGATACAACCTATAGGATGGACTAAGTCTCACAAACCCAAGAACAGTGGAAGAGTGTTATCAATTGGCCATAAGGGCTGAAGATAAGTTGAGGAGAAGACAAGAAAAGAAAAATAGGGGTAGAGGAAGGAATTTTAGAGGAAGAGGGTCATATGCTGATTTAGGACAACCACATGGGAGGAAAGGAGAGACAATCAATACCCAAGAACAAGCTACAGATTCAAAAGGCGGTTTTAGGGGAAGAAGATCAGATTCTAGGGGCAGATTTGGTGCAAGAGGAGGTTCAAGTGGATTTACTAGGAAGTGCTATAAGTGTAACAAATTTGCAGGCCACCAAGCATGGCAATGTACTGAGGAGCATCCATCTACTTCTTTTGGAAGTGAAAGAAGAAATCAGATTGTAGAAGGTGGAGATGATGTTGAGAGTGTACATTCTTCACCACACATTGAAGAACTAGAGATTGGAGAGTTTTTTCTGATGAGAAGAACTCTAATCAAAGGGCCAATGGAGAAGGAACCACCATAGATGAAGTCACTCTTCAGGACTACATGTAAAATCCAAGGTAAGTGTTGCAAGGTTGTTATGGATTTTGGTAGTATTAATAATCTGGTTTCTCTTGAAATGGTAGAGAAGCTAAAATGACAAAGGTTACCTCATGCCACTCCCTACAAGGTGTCTTGGTTAAACAAAGGGCAACAAGTACTACTGAATGAACAAAGTTGGGTAGATTTTCACATAGGAGGATATAAGGATAAGGTCTTGTGGGAAATAATTCTAATGGATGTTTGTCATTTTCTTTTGGGTAGGCCTTGGAAATATGATAGGAATTCCAAGCATGATGGTAGGAAAAATACTTATGACATTGAAAAAGATGGAGTCTCTTTTACTCTTACACCTTTGAAGGAGGAAGAAAAAGATCCAAAAGTAGGGTCAAGTGTGATGCTAATGAGTCATAAAGAATTTCTAAAGCCAAAGGAGGAGGAAAAGGTAGATTTTCACACAGTCATAATAGAAGTACACATTGATGAGTTTCCTTGGGACATATAGGACATGTTGAAGGGTAGTATATAAATTGTTGTCGATGAACCTACTAATTCATTGCCTCCAATGAGAAGGATCAATTATTATTTAAGGATGTTAGAGGGCAGTAAATTTGATTCTCTTGACTTGTTTACCAATATGGGAATATATGAAAGTAATAATGTCAAGAGGGAGTAGGTTGATCAATCTACAAAGTCTATGGAGAAGGCAACAATAAACCTAGTCAATTGGGATGGTCAAGAGTATATGCAAGGGCACTGTTCTTTGTACCCATTCCAATATGTTTTCTCATCATGTTCTCTATCTAAGGATGATATGAAGAAGCAACAGATCAATCATTATACAAGTACAACAAAGAGGGTAGCAGTTAACAAGGTAATTTGTGATATGGTGAATACTCAACCTATGACTCCATCAAAAGTTGTAATATTTGCAAGATCCATAGAAGAATGTGAGAGGCAGAGCAAACAAGAAATTGTAGAGGATAAAGCTATACAAGAATTTGAATCCTTTCACACCAAGGAGACCAAGGGATTTGAGTTTGATGTTCCTACACAATGTAGTCGTAAATTTTTCACTGTTGAAGCAATGAGGATAGAGGACTTCATAGATGCATATGAGAGAATGATTGCTCCTTTTGATAGGATTACATACTCTTGTAAGGCACTAAGGAGACCTAAAGTTGATACAATTCTTGATTTGTTTCATCGAAGCATAGGTATAGAGCAACATGAAAGAGTTGGTGCAACATAGTACAGTTAAAGGAGTCAAAGCTAAACCATATTAAAGCTTTCCATTCAAGTGGACTTGAATCTTTTTCTTTTCCTTGGGAGTATGGTGCAGGGGCACCCTTGGTTCCAGGTGCACCTTGGGTCATAGGTTGAAGTTTTCATTTTTGTAATAAAAATGTTGGTTTCATTCTAATAAGGCCTTTTTAGGCCATTTCAAGTCCATTGGATTCAAGTTTGAGTCTTTAGCTGCAAGGTAGGAAAAAAGTGTAAAAGTTGTCAAAATGCAAGAAAAGTTGTCAAGCAACTCTTGCAAGATTTGTGAAAATAATGTTTGGCTAACTCCTTAACCAAAATATGGTTGGAGACAGTTGAAATATGGTTTCAAAACCTTAAATATTTTTGGTATCCTTGACTTGAGGGGTTGGATGAAGATTTTGAAGGAGAAATACCATTTTTGCACATTGAAATTTGTGCTTTTCTACATTTTCTCTTATTTTTGTCACATTGTATGGACATTTAGTACATTGTACGAATTGAATATTGCATGTATGATTTGAAGGGATGTCTTACCTTTAATATTCTTTTTATTTGATCGAGACTTATTAATTTTGGAGGAAGATATCACTATTTTAGTGGAACTTTCCAGAAACCCTACCTAGGGTTACAACGGGCATTTAAAATATATTTACTTGTGTTTCCTCCATGATCTGGCAATGAAACTTTAATTTGTAGTTAATTCTATTTTTATTTTTTCTAACGCTTTGCAAGGTTTGGAGCCTAGGTGTGCACATGTGGAAGAGGAAACTAATGACAAAAGGCTGTATTTTGGCTTGTTTGCAGTCAAAAGACCCTCACTGTGATTGTTTGTCAAGAAATTTGGCATTATTTCAATGAATTCCATTTGATGAAGGTTGAGACAAGTGGAAGGAGGACAGGGAAGACCATTAGACCCACTAGATTTCCATTTCCCATAATTGGTTGGTGTTTACGTGAATAGGATAGTTGACTATCTTATGAATGCTCACCCATTGATTTATTCCCATATGTTAGAAGTTTCCAAATCCCTTTGAAAGGTCTATAGGATCACTTATTCACCATTAAATGCTATCCACATTGGTGACATGTTGTTCCACATCATTGAGAGGTCTGTCACTCTTGAAATGTCAAAAGGTCTACCATTGTTGAAGAGGTCTGTCCCTGTCATGGATTTTTATTGAACCTTAAGGATGACATGAACCCATTGTTGTGAAATATGGTATCGATAGTCTAGTTTGTACCCTTGCTCTACATCATTTTCCCCAGGGAATTTCTCATTTTAATTTTTAGATTTTTCATTTCAATTTTGTAACCAAATAAAATCTCCCCTCCAAAGTAGGATTCTTGCTCAAGTTCTATGTCAAAACTAGCTTCGTGATCTCCTTGTGGTATACCATTCTCAAATCCCATGAACTCAACGATAGCTTCATTGTTTTGGAATTGGTCCACAACAGGTATGTGATGTTGTTGATCCTAATGGATCAAATGCGGGTGAAGTAAGGGTAGGTTTCCAACATTATCAACAAAGCTTATGAAGGATGTGGAAAGGGTAAGGATAGTAGAGTTATTAGGTTCCCAAAGGGTATCTATGTCATAATCACTAGAGGTGTTAGAATCCCATTCCCACTCATTGAAATATGTTTCAGTATGGTAGCTATACGATGTCTTAATATCGGTAGAAGGAGCTATTTCCTAACAAGAGGTAGTTTCAATGTTTGGGATGTCCACATCTATCAAACCATAACCTAGTCCCAGATTCTTCTTACATTGTTCTATTATGATGGGTTCTCTCATACCTTTTTTATGTAGACAAAGGCCACCTTTTCTAGTGTATCCCATATTTCTTGCTATTTGATAACCTTTATTGTTAGGATCCATAGGAAGGGGATGTAGTTGTTTTTGTTCCTCTTGTTGTTCTTCTTTGTAGAGCCATGATGAGAGGTACTCTTTGAACACCACTTCATCCTTCATGTCTCCCCACTTGGTGAAAATAGTAGGTTTGAATTCATAGGTGAAAAATTGAATATGATTGATTTCCTTTGGTTGCTTGTAGGATTTTGGTGACAAGGAAAGCTCCCCAATATAGAAGGATTGTTTGAAATGGTATTCTTTGTAGCCTTTGTCAAGAACCTAGATCTTAAGGTCAATTTTCGGTGGATCGATTGATGTAGATGTTATTGGGGATGATGTGAGTGATGCTAGATCAACATAGGAAAATGAGTGGAAGGATATGTCATTACTAGGTATTTGAAGAAGCATCTTGTATTTCTCCTCCAAGTTTGTAAGGAAATTTTAAGCATTGATGGAAGGTTGAAGGGATCAATTGCATTGCATGGATCCATGGTCATCCTAAGATAAGGTTATAGGGTAACTCAAGATCCAGTACTTGACAAGTTGTTTCTGCTATTGTTGGCCCCACTTAAATTGGAAGTTTGATTATTCCCTTAGAATTTATTTCCATATCATCATAGGCCCTTATGGTGATAATTTTTTTTTTTGTTGATCATGACATCATAATAACCCAATTGCTTTATTGTTTTCAAGGTATAAATGTTTAAGTTTGCACCTCCATCTATTAGGATTCTCTTGATCTTTTGTTTATGGATGCAAACTTCAAGATATAGAGCTTAATTGTGAAAGGATCTTTGGGAAAGATCTTTTTCAAAAAAGACCAAGTGATGGGGAGAAGTGATGGTACCAACCATAGCTTGAAATTTATCAGTGTTAATATTTTTGGTCACTGAAGATTCAATGAGAGCTCTTTCTTAAGGATATCTTTACGTGCAAGTGATAACTTTAGAAGTTCAAGGATAGAAATTAGTACTAGAGTTTTCTTTAATTGGTCAACAATACTATAGTCATTTGAAGGCTTAATGATGAATTTTTCTTGAGGTGGGGCTCCTTGGATTGTGACTTTACCTCTTCATGTAGTGACATTACACTTAAGGTTTTTTCCCAATATGGTTATGACATTGATATTGTGATCAACTTGATAGATGGTTCCTACAACTTCATCATAGGTGAAGTTAGCTTTTTAGCAATCTTATCCCTTACCTTTTTCATTTCCTCTAGAATGATTAGGGATTGTATCCTTGTAGATTCACATGTCTCTATTTCCAATGGGCCCAAGACAATGTTCTATGTTGAGCTCTCCTTTTTCTATCAAGTCTTGTACGATATTTTTAAGCCTCATGCAGTTGTTTGTTGTATGGCCCTTGATTTTGTGGAATTCATATTGGTCATTCTCATTGTACCAAGGGGGTTTAAATTTTGGCTCTTCATAGTTTGTTCTATCAGGAAGCTTGATAAGGTTTGTTTTAATGAGTTTACACATAATCACCTCAAGAGATTCTCTCAATGGAGTGAACTTTCTCCTAGTTTGATTACTTTTCCTTGGTGGACCTCTTTAAATGTCCTAACTTTGATTTGTATGTTGCTTATTATATTAGTGTTTTTGAGGATACGTAAGGTGGTTGATTTGTGTGTTGTTTTGAGGATAGTTCATTTGAGCTGCTTGGAAATTATTTTGTGGAGGTTGTATGTTTCGTACAAATTTGGCATCAACCACTCCATTGTTTGTAACATTTTTGTTTTTTTCCCATAGTTTAGATTTGTCATTAGAACTAGAAGCTTGGTCTTTGATGTTATAGAGTTTAATGATTCCCCTTTCTATGAGAGCTCTATTGATGACTAGCCATTTTTTTGATGATTTCCTCAAAATTTCTAAGAAATAACATGGTGAGTTGGTAGCTAATGTCTCCTTGAAGGTTAGAGACAAATATTTCCACTAGTTTTTTTTCGGGAACTAGCCACTTACACTTACTAGCTTTGTGTCTCCATATCTATAGGTATGAAGCAAAGGATTCCCATTGGTTTTTTTTGATCTTGTATAGGTCGTGGACCATTATGTCTTACTCTATGTTATAGGAGAATTGGTTAACAAACTTTTCTGACAACTCATCAAAGGTTTCGATACCAGGCAATAGATGAGAGAACCACTCGATAGTTGCACCATTGAGACTTTGTGGGAAAATCCTCATTAAATAGGAGTCATTATTTTGTATATAAATGCATGCTACTAAGAATTCTTGTACGTGTTCTATTGGATCTCCTCTTCCCTTGCATTTGTCGAATTTGGGTATTTCAAAGTTCTTAGAGAAGGGTATCATGGATATGGAACGATCAAAGGGATATGGACACACGTCTTGTAAAGCATATCTCTTATTTGGTTTTCCAAGTTGAATGTTTGATATTCTTCAGCTTAGGTTTTCGATCTGTAAGGTTACACCATCATTTTGTGTGTTCGTTTGATGAGGAGGCATGTTATAACCCTATTTACCCACAATTTTTTGTGTGTTATATTGTGAAGTTTGTATATATGAGGGCCCTTGGGCCATGTTGTGAGTGTAGGATGATGGATTGGATCCTTGAGGACCGATGTGAGTGTAGTTTGAGGTTGTTGTTGAGGTGTGATGTGTTGTTGTTGAGGTGTGTAGGTTTGATATTGTGATGGAGGTTGTTGTGCACTCATGTTGTGTTGTGAAGGATTGGGTGCTTGATTTTGAAGGTCTGTGCTTTGTTATGGTTAACATACATTTGATGTTGAGGATTTATGTTTTGTGGTGGTTAAATGTATGTTTGATGTTGAGGATTTTGGGTAGATGGTGATCCATATTGGTATTATGTGTTAGGATCATAGTATTATGGTTGATGCATGTATTGAATTTGATCTTGGACAATTCCTTGGTACATGATTTGATATTGTGGGTTATTGGTTTGTGGTGGTTGTTGATATATGGGTGGATTTTTTTTTTGATACATGTGTTGCCCTTGATGAGGGTTATTAACATGTAGTTTTGGTTGCAAAGGGTTGTTGCCTTGTTGGTATACTACATGTTGTTGTGGTTTTGGTGTAGGATTTCCCATGTTTTGCATATTAACACTAGGACCTTTTTGTTGGGTGTTCCAAGATGTCTCATATATGTTGGGTCCCATTGTATTAGTTTCCATATTATGTGGTGGAATGCTTCAATTTGTCAATAGATTTGTATTTTCTTAAGCATTTTGTGTTACCATAGCTTGTTTGACTCGTGAAGGATGCCTATGCAATGGATTATCCACATTTTGTGGGAAAGATTGATCATTGATAGGTGCTTTTGAGAACAAAGGTGATATCTTGGGATTCACCACTAGTTTAGGTATTTGTCTCACCACTGATTGGTCTCCCAAAGGGATGAGGGTGGAATTTCAATGTTAAAGTCTATAGGTATCTTGGCACCACTTTGTGCTAGTTTGAGGAGATATGTGTTAATGTATCTTTCCCAATCATTTTTTCCATGATTTTTTTCATTTTGGGATCTTGAGCATGGTGTAAAATTACTTCGTCAATGATTTCCTTGTCGCTATCATATTCCTCTATGATCATATTATGTACAGGATTGGGAGGTTGATTTCGTTGCCTAGCAAATATGTCTTGATATTTAAGCCGTACTTTCGCATCACTAGGTGGTGGATTTTTTTGAGATTTGAACATTGGTTGTTCTTGAAGAATTGAGTATGCTTTAGGATTGTAACCCCATGGTTGAGATTCCTCATTGGTGAGATTGGTGTTTAGTGCACTAGAGCTTCTTTTGTTGGCTTCCATTTTCCTTTTATGTTGGGATATTGTTGTAGTCATAAACAAACTCAAAAGACCTTGTAAGTTTGAGATAACAACTTATGGAAATGGGATGGCATTTTTATTTGAGATTTTGTTTGGTAAAATGGCATATAAAGGGGATGTGTGTAAACCTTTTGGACAAAGGACATGTTGATTGTTTGTTAGGGATTGATGTTGGGATAGTTGGATGATCAAGTTTGATGTTGGATGATAATATTTTTCTACTCAACCCTATGATTAGGAGATGAGCCGATTTTGGATGTTGTTTGATAAATGACGCTATGATGTTGGATGTTTTACCCTAGGATAAGAGTATGAGTGGATGTTTTATGTTTTGATTTGATGCTAGTTTACAACAAAAAGTGCAAAAAACTCAAATCAATGTTTTTCTATTTCTTAGAAGATATGGTGATTTTTTTACTTGAACTATCTATGAGGTTTCAAGTAAAGGTTATTGTAAAATAATAGCAAGATGATGGTTTTATTTCTTGTGTTCAATACATTTCCAAGACTAGGATGATGTTTGGTTGATGATGATGATGTTAATAGGATATGGTGCAATTTTTATTTGAATTTTGTGTCCAAAAGATGATAGTTACGAACCCAATGTAAACCAAGTTTGAAGTGTAGGATGGTGATGTTGGATTGTGTAAGTATAGGTCCAATGATGACAATGTTATTTGACAGCTGAGTAAGGTATTAGGCCAATATTTTGAAACCAATTTTGTGTCAAGTTCTGAGGCAAGCCTGTAAGTGAAACAATAGAAACTTTTGTCTAGGACAACTGTAGCACCAAGTTTAGCAATAGCGGCAGACAAATAGGTCAATAGCGGTAATGTTTTAGAATGACTATGAAAAAGTTATAGAAGTGACTCTATTTTAACAGTGACTATCATACAATCAATGATAGCAATAATGTTCAAATTCACAACTATGAGTAGATATTAGGTCAGCTACAGTAATATTTTGGAATGATAGCGGTAAAATGCTAAGACAATAGCGACAAAATTATATAGTAGCGACTCTATTTCAACAATTTCTAGTTTTTTGAAGGTAGTTTTTCAACAAGTTCACAAGTTTGAGTGTGTTTGGTCTAATGTTCAAGATAATGTGTCTGAGATATAGCAAGTGATATAACACAACAAACAAAGTGTATGAGTCGATCGTAATGTTTTGAATGTTGATAGGAAAAAATAAACCCAATTTATACTAGTAATAACATATTGAAAACATTTCAAGCATTTTTGTATCCCTAAGGTCAAGGCCAATCATAACACTTTCATGCCCACAACTTGGAATCTTCTTCAACTCAAGTGTAGAGATACCTAAATGGCTGTATAAACTCTTGTCTTTGCAAGAGCGAATAGATAGGGGCCTCCAGGCCTATATGGATGACCCAATCACCCTCTCCTCGGAAAGTTGCAAATAAATTATGCGAAGCTGAGGATTTTTGTCTCATCTCAAAGTATTTCATATGGTGAGTAAAACTTTAGGGTTTAGTACGTATCCCTTGCACTGAAAATGTCACCAACAACATGGTCAATCAATAAGGTGGGTAACTACAATAAGGTGTTTATTCGCTACTCGGGGAACTTAACGCCTTGTGAGCATCTAGTAAGCTAGTTAAGGATTTAACCAATCCTACTATGGGAACTATATACCATGTGGGTACCTCCCCTTTCTAAATGGCACTATCGACAAGGTACTCACTAGTTAGATCTCAACTTTAGCTTTAATCAATTTATATAGCGGCTTGAGGGAAAAACAACTTTGAGTCACCTTGAGTTTTCTAGTGTGAGATGTATCTCAAGGCAGGCTCATCTAAAAAAGGGATTGTTGTCCAAAAAATACAAAGAGCCCAAAGTGTTTCTCATCACCCAGGATCATCAAAAGACACAGGGGGAGAGGATACACACTTGGCTTGCCAATCACGGTAGACATAGTGGACAATTTATTGCAATTAGATTTTAAAACCCAAATGAAATGTTATATATATATCAATTCATGTTTTAAAAAGCACCAAATTCAAATATTAGACTTCAAACACTCATACAAATTCTATAGATAATTTTTTGTTCATTGCAATTATATTTTTAAGCCCAAATGAAATGTTGTAGATAGCAATTCATCTTTTTAAAGAACCAATTCAAATGTTTGAGACTTAATACATCCATACAAATGTTGTAAGCCAATTTTTTGTCATTGCAATTATATTTTTAAGCCCAAATGAAATGTTGTAGATAGAAATTCATGTTTTTTAAAGCACCAAATTCAAATGTTAAAGACTTAAAACATCCATACAAATACTTGAAAATAAAATGATCTTAAAGAAGATTTTGCAAGAAACTAGGTTAGTAGTTTAAGTCTTTAAGAATCTTGGACTGTTCGTCAACCCTACAAGCAAATGATTAGTAATTCAACGAAAAAATACACCATCACCCTATAAGAGTTGCATCAATAAAATTAGAAAATATCATAAAACATAGAAAACAACAAGTAGCTAGGGTGAGATGTACTGCAAAGGCAAGAAATTTTTACAAAACTAACATAGAATCAAAAAATAGTACGATAGCAGTTCTAAACATAACGATAGCGGCTCTATAAATGTTTAAATAAATTAAACTTATCAATAGAACTAAAAAAAGTGACTAGTTTTGAAAAGAGCGGCTAGTTTTGACAAAAGTAGCCACCTTTTAGGATGTCCGCAGTTGAAAAATAGTACAATAGACCCCTTTTGGATGATAACAACTTTGTTCGTACACAAAATATTAGAAAAGATGAAATCATCTATGTTCTTGCAATGGCGACCAAAAAAGATGACAACTGCATTTGGATTTAGGACTGTAGCCACCCAGTTTGACAAAAGTGATTCCTGCAAATGACGACAATGACCTAGAACCTGCAACTATCCACAAAACTTGATGAAAATGTTAGAGTTAAGGACCTAGGTCCCACTGAGTGATGAGCCTAGTTTTTGGTCCAATTTTGGGTAGAATCTATAGTCTATTTGTTGGTAGATTTCATGGACTTTAATGATTAAATGTTGGTATTTGCATAATTTTTCCCTCAAACCATCGACATTTGACATTATCCTATCTCTGCAAGCTTTAATGAAATTTTACATATTATGTGGATCACCTATATTTATTTTGCATGTGGTTGATGAATGTTCCTTAAGGTGGTTATAGATGTGAAGTTATTATGTGTACTGACCTTGCCATGCAAATTTAATATGCCAAGTTGAGGAAGACACCGCCAGTTGGGCATGCACCATAACATCGAACAAAGGAATCGCTCCAAGTCAAAGGCAATTAATGACCGAAGATTCTTCATGCAACTAAACGTAACTACCTTGTAGTGGGATTTAATGATTGAGCATGCATGGTCATTACTAATGTGCTAGATCTGCGTTTGGACCTGTATGTCTAACTAGATTTCATGCATGCATAACCGCCATCACTCCACTTTCCCTATTTTCCCTAAATGGCATCCTCCCAATTGTGGAGTTGACTACCTTGTTTAGTTGTAGTATAAATAGTGATCTAATGCTACTTCTTCATGATGTTGCACGATTTGATATTGTACTTGCACTCTTCAGTTTTCAGTAATACAGATACATTACTCTTTTGTACTCATGATTCACAATGGATAAAATAAAGTTTTGAGTTCAAGCATCTGAGTTTTCATTAGTTTTAGAGGATACTTATCCAAGGGGCCCACTTGGTGAGTAATCTATCTTCTTAGTTTAGCATTAGTTTAGTA
>VDFB02000008.1:16424209-16447187 GCA_007258455.2 Sequoia sempervirens
TCTTGTCAATTTTCTATAAATAGGCCAGTAGATAGCGAACATACACACTTTGCGTCCAAGAAGTGATAGGCAAGTAGAATACTGCTAAGCAAGTCTTTTCATAGGTTAGGTGGTGAGCAGATTTCGGTATTACTCAGCAGATTTAGGAATAGTTTTAGGAGAGATGGATACTCCTATTCGCCTAACCTCCTTCAAATCACAGACGGCGTTTATAGGTGAGATCTCCACTAGAAGGCTCAAGAGAATGACGAAGAACAAGCACTCGCTGGTTCTAGTAGCCATCAAGTGGGTTCTCGGCGAGGACTGTGTTGAATATGAAGATAAGCATCGGGTGAACACCGACGTGTGCTCACACTTTGTAGCGTCTATGCTGGACATTTGCGTCCCCCGGCCTCTTATCTTGAAACTGGTCAAGGAGATCTTTCCGAAGAAGTACCTGAACGGGCTCGGCGAGGTCGTTACCCATGCTGCGTACGGGATAGGCCTGCCAATAGCCAGCGACCTACGTCGCTATATTGAAGAAGAAGCTGTCGTGGCTTGGCTACCATTCCTTAGCGGATTCCGCCTGCAGACCCATGGCCAGCATCAGCAAAGGGTTACCCAAGCCCTACACTTCCTGTTCAGGAGCTACAACGTGATACCATTCTACGACGTATAATGGTATACTGACTTCAGGAACCTGGTGTATCCACCACCGACGACAGTCGCGCTTCATGATGCTGCCAATGCCGCCGAGGAGCCTATTGACGAGGAAGAAGCGGACGCTGTCTTGAATGCGTCGGTTGCTGCCAGCCACTCCTGCGGATAGATGATCCCCTTGCCTTGGTGTTTGTTGATGTAACCCCCCTGCTCCATACAAGCCTGATAAAAGGCCATCATATGTATATATGCTCTAATACCTTGTACATTTTGAAAATCGGCATTCATGCCATTTTGTAACCCAGAAACATATATATATAAATATATACGTCTCTCGTTTTAAAGGAAAACTAGGCTCCCTTTGTTTGTGTGTTTAATTTTTCTGGGTTTTGCAAATTTTCGTGCCTTTTCTCCGTTTACGAGCATACTTTTGCGTTTTAAGAAACTCCGGTGCTTTACCCATTAATAATGATAGGCGAGTGCGTAGCAAATCAATTGATTTAGCAAAAGGATAGGCCAAAAATAGGAAAGGAAAAAGAAAAAGCGTTATTTACAACTGTACAGGGTAGGGCTTGACGCTTAATGGAACAATTTAAGTTGAATCCCATTAACCGGGATTCCTAAAGGCTCCTGTTCCATATTTTCCAGCTCGAAGGCATTGTGTTGCATGCACCGAATGATTTTAAAGGGTCCTTCCCATAGGCTATCGAACTTACCATGCTGACCTGGCTTCGCAGCCCTGCTGTCATATTTTAGCACTAAATCTCCACTTTTTAGGCCTTGGTCGGAAGCCTTTTTGTCAAACCACCGTTTGACCACCTGTTGACGGCCTGTCATGGCCTTTAGGGAATTCTCCCTTTTTTCTTGTACTTCTAATAGTTCGGCAAGCCGAACTTCCATGGCATCATTTTGTTCTATCTCAAGAGATTTCAACAACTGTATCGCCGGGATCTCCATAGAGATAGGTAGCAGCGCCTCTTTCCCGTATACTAGCTCATAGGGCGAAGTCTTGAGGACTTGTTTAGGAGTTATGCGGTTGGCCCAGAGTGCTTTTCGGAGATTTTTATGCCATTCCCTCTGGTGTTCTGAGCCAACCTTTTTGAGGAGTCGGACTAAACTTTTGTTTGTTGACTCGGCTAGGCCATTTCCCTGTGGATAGTAATTTGAAGATGTTTTAAGGAATATGCCATTTTTTAATGCAAAGTGACATACCTTTGTGCCTACAAATGCTCTAGCATTGTCCGAAATGATTGTCTTCGGAGGGCCAAACCTTGTCACCAGAGCCTCGAGGAAGTCCACAATCTCTGCCTCCGTCGCCTCCTTAAGGGGAATAGCCTCCGCCCACCTTGTGAAGTAGTCTGTAGCTGTTAAGATCCATTTATGTCCGGAGCTAGAAACCGGGTTGATCATTCCGATAAAGTCCAGGCCCCATTGCACAAATGGTTCATCCGCCATGATAGGTTTGAGGGGCATCGCTGAATTCTTCCTTCTGTCGGAGAATAACTGACATTTTTTGCAAGTCTTTACAAGAGAGTAGGAATTATTGAAAAGTGTAGGCCAGTAATATCCAGCCCGTAGGACCTTGATGGCGGTAGTTTTAGTGGAGAAATGTCCACCTTCGTCGCTATTGTGAAATGCGTCGAGGATCCTCTGCGCCTCCTCTGAAGTAACGCATCGTAGGAGCACACCATTAAAATTCCTTTTGAAAAGGACTCCTTCTATCAGTGTGTATCCGCAATTCTGGAGCCGGTAATACCTTCTTTTCTGGGATGAGAGGCCTGGCAGATACTTTCCGGTTCGCATGAAGTTCATTCTATCTTTCAGCCAATCATCCTCCGATCCCAATCCATTTATTAGGATAAGTTCTGGCTGTTCCTCTTTAGCAGGCATCTCCTCGTCCTGTGTCATATACTCACACAGACCTCTGCCTTTAATAGTCCTGGTGGGCCTGACCTCAATGTCATATTCCAGGATCTTGGTGATCCAATTAGCCCTTTTTTCTGTGATTTCTCCCTCCATGATGTATTCCCGCACACTAGAATGTGCGACATATACCAGGACTTTGCTACAGGAAATTAGATGGCAGAACTTTTTAAGCCCCTTTACTATTGCGAAGGCCTGTCTTTCAACGAAGTTATAATTCACCTCATATTCCTTTAAGGTTCGGGAATAGAACGCAACTGGATGCTCTCCCTTTCCTTCTCTAACCTTTTGAGTCAGAACAGTAGCGATACTGAACTTGCTACTGAAGGCATACATTATAAAATCTTTATGTTGATCTGGATTGATTAATACTAGGGCTGAGGAGATTGCTTCCTTGACCTTTTCAAATGCCTCCCGAGCTTCTGTTGTCCATTTGAAAGCTTGATCCTTTTTTAGCATTAGAGTGATCGGCCTAATTATTCCTACAAAATCAGAAATAAATTTACTGATGAAATTTACTTTGCCCAGGAAGGATTGGACACCTTTCTTATTTACCGGGAGAGGAAGCTCCTTCATGGCCCTTACTCGTTCTGGGTCAATTGAAATACCTTCCTTCAACACAACATGTCCTAACAGCTTACCCTGAGGTACTTCGAACACACATTTCCTCGGATTTAAGGAAATCCCGAACTCCTGACACTTTTGAAAAACCAACTCCAAATGATCAAAATGATCATCTTTAGACTTAGAGAACACAGTAAGATCATCCAAATAGATTAGGATAATCTTATTGATCAGTTCGCTAAATGCAACGTCCGTAGCTCTCTGGAAAGTTGCCCCTGCATTAGATAAACCGAAAGGCATTTTAGCATATGCAAATGTCCCCCACTTGGTGGTGAACGTAGTCTTGTGCTGATCTTCTTCTCTTACTCGAATCTGGTTATAGCCAGAGAAGCCATCCAGTAGAGAGAACATTTCTGATCGCGTGATAGTTTGGAGGATTGATTCCATAGAAGGCAACGGATAGTGGTCTTTCAGAGATGCTCTATTCAGGTCTCGAAAATCCACGCATAGGCGGATATCACCATTCTTCTTTCAGACTAGCACCAGGTTTGATACCCAAGTACTATGTTTGATTGGGAAGACTATGCGTGACTCAATGAGCTTGGTTAGCTCTTGTGCCATCAAGGCTTCAACTTTAGGGTTGACTGGCCGCTGCTTTTGTCGAACTGGTTTCGCACCTTCTGTTAGCTCAATAGTATGTTGGATGATGCCAGGATTATAACCTTCCAGATCATCGTAAGACCAGGCCACAACTCCATATTTTCCACAGAAAATGATAAGCCTTTCTCTATCCTACTGGGAGAAATCTTTTCCGACCCGAAGGTTCTTGTCATTGGAAACCCAAAGGTTTTCATAATCACTTTTTTTCGCCACAAATTTTCGCTTATCATTTCGGGCGTCACTACAATCGAAATTTTTTTCGAGAGTAACCAATCCTTTCAGAAGCTTATTTGACTTTAGCTGCATAATTTGTCCTTCATAGGCCTCAGCGATCTTTGGTTGGAGTTGATCGGCAAATTCCCCTGAGTTTTGAATAAACGAGGCGATGTGTTCATCGCTCTCGAAGACTTGCCAACTTTGGTCATTGTCGGGTATTGCTGGTCTAACCAGCACTCGTACTGAATATTTGTTCCGAAGCAAGTCGGAGACAGGATCAAACTGAGCACCGATTACCGCCATGCGATCTGCATCGCCATTCTGCACTCGGGGAATGGTCAGGATGTTGAAAGCTTCAAAGCTTTCTACAAGGTCCCAGATTCGATGCCGATAGGATCTCATGCGGATATTATTTGCTGCTGAGATTCCTCGGACCTGATTAACTACCAGTTCTGAATCTCTGAACATAATCAATTGCTTGATACCCATTCGTTCCGCTAGGTTTAGGCCTTGGACTAGCCCCTCATATTCAGCCTCGTTACTTGAACAAGCAAATTGGAAATGGAAAGACCTCAACAAATTTTCATTCTGTGGGGATATTAGACATATCCCTGCTCCAGCTCCAACTTTTCTCCTTGCTCCGTCAAAATACAATTTCCACAGCTTGCTTGCTTGGTCATCGTCGGGTTCTTTGACGACCTTCGGAAGAACTTGGTCTTCATCATAGATCACATATGTGCCTAATCTGGTAGCATGATAATTTCCGAAGGGATCATTGTTTATATGTTCACTCAACAGAGCATCTTTGTTATCACTTCGGTCTCCATTGACCTTCTCCTCTAGCAGTTCGACATTGTACATGTCTTGCTTGGTGATGGAGGTATGTGCGGCTTCAAAGTTAATCAGGGCCTCATTCGCCACATGTTCGGAATGCAGAGCCTCCGATTCTATCTTCATCTTTGTGCCATGCTTGGTTCTAAGTATTAGATGTGACCAATCTAAAGACAAATAGCTGCCCACCTTTGAAGTAAACTCTCGAGAAAGGCAAAGACCAAACATTGGCGGAACATCTATGATCACTGTATCTTGCGGGACCGTGATACTCGGGCAGGCAAATAGAGTCAACGGAAGTGCTTTGATGACATCCACAGTATCAACCTTATTTCCATTTAGCTGCATCACCCCTTTCTTCATGGGTTCGTAGCTGAGTCCCAAGGCTTCAGCTATCAGTTTCGGCATAACTGTTGTACTGGCGCCAGAATCAATCATAGCGTTATGTAATAGCTTTTCCCCTACAATGAGGGTCAGGAAGAAGGGTTGAGATTTTTGCCTACCTCTGCCTTCCGCATTGGATTCCTTCGCTTTGTTTGCGAGAACCTCAGTTGGTGACATTTGATAAACCGCTTCGGTACTGGCCGAAGGCTCGGTTAGTGCTGGGTCCATCTGTTGCTGAAGCGCCTTTTGGAGTATGGTTTTCTGTTCTGGGATAGCTAGAATGTCCCATAAAGACACATTAGCGGGTGATTTCTTCAACTGCTCTACCACATCAAGAGGTGAGGAGCTCAGAGATTTCTGCTCCTTTGCTTTTGTTATAACAATTTCCTTCCACGGTTGACAAGACAAAGAGACGGTCGGACCGCCAGGAATTTGGTCTGAAACGTCTTTGCATTGCGGACTGTCCGAAAGTGGAACAATAGCCTCACCGGTGAATCTTCTCTTGGAGCGCGTGTTATAGTCAGACTTTACCCGCGGCGTTTCGGCTGTGGACGTGTCATTGGCAAACACCACTTCCTCGCCTTCCATCCATGAGAAGAGCGCATGATCAGGAACAATGTCGGACTCTTGCTCTAGGGACATTCCTTGTATTTGCGCAGTAAGGACCGCCTTCTCCATTGCCGAGGCATATCTGTATTCTTCGTTCTCTGTCGCAATACCTTGACTACGTTGCTCTGCTATCCTTTGTTGTAAGTTGCCACGCGGACAATTTCGGGGCATATGCGCCTCGTTGCAAGGGAAGCACCATGGATTGATGTCATCAATAAGATTGTTTTGTCCCACCGTTAATTCTCTGCTAGAGCTCGGCGACGCCCCTGCCAGCGGCGTAGGCACCGGAACTACTTGGTTCATAGCCGCCGCTGGTGAATTAGTGCGATGCGCATTCTGATATTGATTTTGCTGATAGGTAGGCCGCCCACCTTGATAGTTCTGATATGCAGGCCGCGGAGGCGTTGCTTGGTTCCGCTTGAGAGTTGTTATATCATTCGCCATAGTTCGCAACATCTCCTTGAGGTCGCCCATCTCATTCTTGGGAGAACCCGATGTAGAGGCCAAGTTTTCAGGAACGGCTGTATATGAGTACGCTGACTGGGGAGTCGCTGGCGCACTGGTCGACGCCACCTCTTGTGCTACGTTCGATATCTCAGGAAATATCGGCATAACAGGTCGAGGAGGCAATTTCCCGCAGTCTATCAAGTGATTTTCTGCTTTGATAGCGGTGGCATATGCATCTGGTAAAGTGGCCCCTCCCAGAGACTTGATCATCATAGAAATGTCGGGATTGATGGACCTCAGATAGAACATGAACGCCAATTCTGGAGTCGGGCGGATGGTCACAGGAATCCTCCGCCAACTTGAGTGAAATCGGGCATTGAAGTCCGTCAGAGCCTCCTGGGGTGCTCGTTTGATGACGGATAACTGATAATATAGCGAAGAACGATCTCCGTCATTTGAAAACCTTTCATAGAACGGATCTCTGAGGTCATCCCAAGTGCGAATGGTATTAGGAGTCAGTGTTCGGTACCACTCCAGGGCTTTGCCTTTGAAGGACGCAGCAAGGAGCCTCAAGGCTACATTCTGCGCTGTGATACCATGTACCAGGCATACATCTGCTACATCCTGCAAATGCTCTGCTGGCGTTTTTGTGTTGTCTCCGGTGAATTTGGGAAGAGCTTTCAGGGCCGAAACCGGAATGGCGCCCCAAACAGCAGGTGCTATCGGAGCTACCAGGGGGCTTCCAGCATCCCATGCTACATAATTTCTGTTCGCGGCCGGCAACATGGTGAGAGGAAAGGGTGGTGGGAATGGAACGGTTACTAACTGATTTGCGGCCTGGACTGTCCCTAATGGAGGCACTAGTAAACCTGGGTTATTTGCAGTTTGGGATCTAGTTACAGGCCGATGGCTCATACACCCTTTTAGAAGATGATTTCATTAGCTTGGGTCCCACCGGGCGTGCCAGAAAAAAGACAAACTGTTGACGCCAAAATTTGACTAGATAACAGTGCCTTTATGGGAAACTCAGTTCAAGGGGGACCCCTTTGCGCCAAACTGAGTGACCTCCGGATTTTAAAGAAGCCGGCTTCTTCTATATAATGGGTTTTGGAAAGGGAAAAGGAAACGGATATAATGAAACAAATATTAATCTAAGGCGATGCGCCAAAGCTTTCTGATAGGCACGATAAATCATAGACTCAAGGGCCTGAATGTTATTGTTATGTTCCAAAACATCGGAAACTTAAAGCAATAGCATAAACAATTCATTTAATTGACATAAAACAGTATCGCATACATTCTTACTGCTAAGAAGAGTCATTAAGACATGATTTAGACCAGCAAGTTTGCATTCAATGTATAGAAGTCTCCTCAAATAAAATGCCTAAGACAATAAGAAGCACAGTTCACAGTTTAATCAAGACATGAAAAACAGAAAGGCCGAACAATAGGCACAGTCTGAAATCTTCTTACGAATAAACATGCAAAAGAGGCCTGGTGTCTCTTGCTAAAACCAGTATTCTTTCTAAAAATCTTGGACCCCCTCTCCTCAACAGAGAGAGTATATATAGCCGGAGAGCAAAATCCCACCGCCTGGAGAGTTGTAACAGAAAGATTCCACAATCTCCCGCAATGATGCCCGAATAAGGATATTCCCAATGCCGTTATGAGAGCAGCCAGTCAGAGCACCGCATCCAGTCGATCAGTTACAGGCGTGCCCTTTGTAATGATGGCAGTGGTCCCAACCAGGCTTCGAAGCGACAAGTGCCGCCCACCGCTTTAGAGAACCATGACGAGCAGCACCCAATAACACCATTCCGCTCGGCCATCCCATAGCTTGCTTTGATAATCAATGTAAGGCACGTGGCAGCAAATCGCGGCCCGAATGAAAACTCCTCCCCCATCGACCGTGAGCTTGCGGAGGAATGACACGTGTTCCGGGGACTGAGGCTACTTTGAAAATGGGGAAAGGCCGTATGAACCGGGTGGTGAAAGACGCGTGGCCGCGTTTCGCAACCCGGGGTGCTCTCATCCCGGCTGCTGTTTAAAAGCTGCGCACCGCTGACGCGTGGGCGAAGGTAGGTCCCGCCAGGAAATAAAGAGGGCCAATAGAAGTCTTTTGCGGCCCGACGCAGCATATTCTATCCTTGTTAGGAAAGTTTGTGATACATCACCACGTACAAAAATGTGGGCCCCTCGATGAACCCTAGGAGTATCGGACCTTTATGAAAGGCTTAGCAACCCGAATGAAACACAAAGCAAAGAAAATGAAAAACCCCGCAGGCGAGACACGTGGGCGCCCAGCGCAGCATTTCAGGAGCCGAAAGGGGAGCCGCCCGCCGAAGTTGCGAAGCGAGGAATGTGCAAAGGGAAAGATCAAAACCTGCCGGGAAGCCGAAGAAACGCGGAGACGCACGGGCCGCGCACGAACATGTGCAAAAAATGGGACCCGAAGGGAGCGCTTGAATCATTATTTCAATAATGACCTAGAACTTTCATGATTTTTGATATAGCAAGTGAACACAAGCATTGAGGTATAATTGAACTGAGATGACCTGAGTATTTCTTGCATAAACAGATAAAGATTAACCACTTTCTGATACAAATTTGGAATTGTCATCAATGATACATTTTGGAAATCATGTCTCACAACATATTTGCAATAGATTGATAGTTAAACTCAAGACAATAGACAAAGAAAAATCATCCTCTTTCCTTGTCACTCTAGTTCAAGACATCATCGAGTGTGTTCCAGAGGGATGATATCAAAAGTCAAACAACCATTGTTCAAAATATAATACTGCTATTCCAAACATTATTCAAATTTTAGACCATCTAGATATGTGTCATGATATGGTACTTGCTAAAAATTGTTGTGATATGGATTAATGATTGGATAATTGCTCATAGGATTTGATTGTTTTTTCGCATGATTGGATTTTATGTCATTTTCTAGCTATTTTGGTAGAACTTGGAAGTTGAGTGCCCCTAGTATATCAACGTTTGTCCCCAGTATTGACACAAGTTGCTGAAATAGATATGTACAATGATCAAGCCATGGTAAGACATTATTGCTCTAAGAAAATGATGGAATTATGATGTTGTTATGGCTCTACGAGGATGGAATAAAGGCTAAGAAGCTAAGTGCAGAACATGAGCTAATAGATGGAGAGCTACAAATAGCGTCTGTTTGCTAGATTTTCACTATTTGTTCTTATTGCATTTTTTTATTTTTATTTTTATTTTTTTGTATTTTTTCCCGTCAATAGATTGCCTATTGCCAGGTTTTCACCCTGTGACGATTTTTTTTTTTCAAGACTTTTTCTGGATGTTTTTGGTGTTTTTTTTCAAGACATTTTCTGTTGTTTTTGTTATTTTTTTAGGATGTTTTATGTTGTTTTTGGTGTTTTTTAAGGACTTTTACAGATGATGATAACTGCTTTTACACACAATAATTTTTCAAGTGCATGTCATTGATGGGTTTGTCAAACAGGTACCCTTCTGGTGTTGATAGCTTGTATGCTCCTAAACCATATACTGTTATGACCACATAAGGACCCAACCAATCTGGTTCAAACTTTCCTTTCTTCTCCTTGTCTTGTTGATTTTGTGGGTTTTCCTTCAAAACAAGATCACCAACTTTAAAGGTTTGTGGCTTAAATTTGTGATTATAGCTGTGAGACATCATCTGTTGATATGATTTGAAATGATCAACTGCTCATTGTCTGTTCTCATCAAGGAGTTCCAACAATTGCAGTCAAGAAACTCTGTAGTCATCATCTGTTGTGAGACCCTTCAATGATACCCTTAGTGATGGAGTCTCAACCTCTAGTGGAAAAATGGCTTCTGCTCCCTAGACAAGAGCATATGGTGTTGCTCCTATTGGCATTCGGATGCTAGTTCTGTAGGCCCATAATGCGGGATTGAGTTGAACATGCCAATCTTTCCCTGCATCATTCACAATCTTCTTCAAGATTTTTAGTATTGTTTTGTTTGAGGCCTCTGCTTGGCCATTCCCTTGTGGATAATAAGGTGTTGAATATCTATATTGGATATGGAATCTCTCACAAAGTTCATCAACATCCTGATTCTTGAAAGGTCATCCATTATCTATGATGATGGAGTTGGGAATGCCATACCGACAAATGAGATAGTTGAGTATGAATGATGAGATTTGTTTTTCGGTAACCTTAGTGAGAGGTACTGCCTCAATCCACTTGGTAAAGTACTCTAACTTGAGACCATAGACTAACTATGAGTCACCATATACTTGTAGTTTTGTGATTCTCCATTCCAATGCTATCTTGAGCCCAGTGATTAAGGCTTCATATTTGGCTATGTTATTGATGCATGGAAATATTAGCCTATATGAACAAGGAATGGTATGTCCTTTAGGGGTGATAAAGAGTATTCCTGCCCCCAATCCATGTTGAGTGAAAAAACCATCAAAATATAAAGACTAGGGTTGTTTTGATTTTGCGGTGAAGACATCCGCTTCTAGAAATTCAATGTGCATAAGATGTTATGCTTGTAGTGGTGCTTCAACCAGTTGATCAGCGATAACCTGTCCTTTGATTGCTTTGCGACCAACATAATGGATGTCAAACTCACTTAAGATCATGACCCATTTTTCTAGCCTTCCTATCAATGCAGCTTTGCTTAACAAATACTTGAGTGGATCAATCTTTGCAACAAGATTGATTGTATGAGTTAACATGTATTGTCAAAAATTTTGTGAGGCAAAGACTACTGCTAAACAAGCCTTCTCAATGAAAGTGTTGTTGAGTTCATGACCTGTTAGCATTCCACTGATATAATAAATTGTGCATTCCTTTCCTATAGAGTCCTCTTGTGCTAATAATGCCCCCAAATATGTCTTTGTTGCGACAATATATAAGATTAGAGGTTTGTCTAGATTTGGTGGTACTAGAACCGGTGGGCTCATTAGGTACTTCTTGATCTATTGAAAGGACATTTCACACTTATCATCCCATCTGAAAGGAACATTCTTATGTAGTAGATGTGTGAAAGGTAGACTTTTATCTTCCAGTTGTGCAATGAATCTTCTCATAGATTAAAGTCATCCCTGTAATGATCGTAACTGACTAATATTCCTTGGTGGAGGCATTTCCATGATTGCTTGTACCTTGGCAGGATCAACTTCAATTCCTTTTGTTGATACTATGTATCCCAATAGCTTTCCAGATGTGACCCCAAAAATGTATTTCTTGGGGTTGAGGCAAACTTTGAACTTTTCTAACCTTGAAAATATTTTCGATAATATTTCAAGATGTCCTTCTCTTGTGTATGACTTTTCCAATATATCATCTACATAGTCTTCCATGAATGTGTGCATCATGTCATGAAAAATTGTAGTCATAGCTCTTTGGTAAGTAGCCCCAGTGTTCTTTAGACCGAAAAGCATGACATTCCAATAGTAAGTCCCCCATGGACATGTGAAAGTTCTTTTGTCCTGGTCTTCAGGTGCAATCTTAATTTTGTTGTAACCAAAAAAACATCCATTAGTGAATACATGGAATGGCCAGCTGTCAGATCAACTATAGTATCGATGTTTGGAAGTGGGAAGTCATCCTTAGGACATCTTTATTAAGATCTCTGAAATCTATGCAAACTCTGACACTACCATCTAGCTTGGATACAGGAACAATGTTGGAGATCCATTCTGCATAATCGATTGATCTTATGAAACCCACATCAAGGAGTTTTATGATCTCTTCTTTAACTAGTAGTGCAACATGAGGATGCATCTTTCTAAGTTTTTGTTTCACAGGCTTAACTCCTTGTTTGATGGACAAGTGATGCATTATGAGATTGGGATCAAGACCTGGCATGTCTACATAAGACCAGGAAAATTTGACTTGATTTGCTCTTAAAAATTCCATGAACTCGGGTATTTCTTTATCTGTCATTGATGCAGCTAACTGTAGAATCCTTGGTTTTTTCTGAAGTGTCAAGATTAACCTCTTTTGTAGGCTATATCAAGATAGGTGATCGCTCATGATAGTGCTCTGTGAGAGTGTCAAGTATCCCATCATTTGGTGCCTTAAAAATATTTTCACCATTTGATACGCTCTTTGTTTTATCTTTTGTTTGATCTAACATTGCCATATTCTGGTTTTCACCATTAGATCTTTCTTTTTTTTCTTTTTTTTTGCAACTAGGAGACTTGAAACTCTCCTGATTAAAGACTCTATTCCAAAAATCGCTAGTGGAACAATCATTTTTGTCATCTGCAGAAAGGAAGTTCACAATAGATTCATCACTTGGAAACATAGGTATATCAATAGGTTTAGACGAGTTCCAGTCAATGAGATCAGGATGGATTAAAGGTAGCGGGTCATTGGGTTGCATGAAATCCGCTATGGTTATGGTCATAATGGATTTGTCTGTAGGATCAAAGGTATGATGCAAATCAATGATGATATTGTTCTCACAATAGTCTTGTTCAATTAAATACGACTTGGTATCACTAGAATCATAGTCACCTTGTAGTTCAGATTCTTGCAGTTGGGACCCTAACCCTTCACCTTTGATTAGAGTTGGGGTATACTTGTGTATCACATCAACCTTTTTGTCCCTCCAGAACTCATCATTGTGGATGGTGTCCCATTCGTATTCACTAGAGTCTGTGTCAGAGTTATGATCCACAAAATTTTGAGTTGCTATCAAACATGCTTCTCTTGTATCGAAGCCTTCTTGCAATGTGAGGACACTATCATAGCCTAGTCCTGTTTTATCGTTTGCAGAAATAACTAGAAGGTCAATAGGCCCAACTACTCCTTCTTTTCTCTTTCGAATAGGACCATTACCATCATATCCCATCTTTTACATGATTGAATATCCTTTACCATATTGATTCGTCGGTAGTTTGACATTGAGAACTGTTTTATCTTCATCTTTATAGAGCCAACTTAGAATTTCTCTATCCTCAAAATCTTCCATGGGGATTTTTTTTTTGATAAATTGTCCATTAAACTTCATACTTGGCTCTTTTGGTGGTTACATTGATGTTGATGCTACGGATATTTGTTGTTGTGTGATAGAAGGTTGTCCATGTGACCAAGGCGATGTAGGTATATTAGCAAGAAAAAGAGAGTACTCCCCTACTCCATTGTCCTTGAACCGTAGTTGCTTGTCAAATCTTTTGGTTAATTGATTGATTTGTGTATCAACTTTGAGAGAAGTACCAGAAGGAGCTTCTCGATTGTTGGGGACCAATGTATCTTGACTAGCTTTGATGTTGGTACAAGTCTGATTGTTCGAATTATCAGCTGGTATGGTGATATCCTATCCGTCATAAGGAAACTTAAGACATTGATGATATATGGATGGGACAACTTGCATTTTGTGGATCCAAGGATGTCCCAACAAGATTTTGTATGCAAGATCACGGTCTAATACTTGACATAAAGTATTCTTGATGAGAGGTCCCACTCTGATCGGCAACATGATTAAACCCTTGGACGCTCTTTCCTCATCATTGTAGGGTTTAATAGTAATCTTTCTTCTAGGATCAATGGATTCCTTAGAAAATCCCAAAGCCTGAACTAACTTTATGGTACATATGTTTAAACTGGCACCTCCATCTATTAGGACGTGTCTGACACAAAAATTGTGGACCATGACTTCTAAGTATAGCGATGAATTATGGGGATGAGTCATGGAAACGCCATATTTTTCACAGAATGAGAGGCATGTGGGTGAGGAAAAGTGTCCCACGATGGCTTGAAATCGGTCCACATCCAGATCGGTGGATACAGTTGTTTCAACAAGGGCCTTTTCTAGAATTTCCTTGTGTGCCGGGGAAATCTTCAGGAGTTCTAAGATAGAAATCTGAGCAGGAGTTTTTTGAAGTTGATTGACTAAGTCATATTGATGTTGACGCAAGGACACAGTGGATTTTGAAGAAGCACCCTTTCAGAAAACTTTAGCTTGTGCCCTTGTTGTTGCGTTAACTTCTTTATATTCCATATTTTCCTTAACTTTTACAACATTGACTTGCTCGTCGTCAGTGTAGATATGGTTGATTATATTATCGTTGATATGATTCACACTTTTTCCAGAAGACTCACCCTTTTGATTATTGGGAAAAGGGTTGTGAAATGCTTGGTGGTCTTTGTTTGATTGTTGGTGTCCTACTTTGATGGTGTCATTTTCTATCAAATCTTGGATTACATTCTTCAAGGCTTGACAATTATTCCTTCGATGGCCCTTTCACTGATGATAATCACAATAGTATGCATCATTCCATGATGGAGGCTTCACACTGGGTTCAAAATTTCATTGAGGCGGTAGGCTAGAGAAGAATGAACGTTGTTGTGGACTTGTGTTCAAGGCATTGCCTAAGGAATTTTTGTTGTTATTTTTTCCATGGTAACCTTGATTGTTGGCATTCCCTTGATTGGGAGTAAAATTTTGATTCACGTTATTCCTCAAAGGAGGAGGATTGTTTCCTTGATTTGTGACCGATTTGACATTGTTATAGTTATTGTTGCGAGGAGCACTTGGAGCACTAAGAACAAAAGGCTTATTCGAGACATGATTTGCATCTACAACACCATCATTCACCTCATTTTTTTTGTGAGTCCAAAACTTAGATTTTTCATTGTGGTGATTTGATGAGCTAGGATTGTCCTTATCAAGTTTTATTATCCCTCTCTAGACCAAGGAATTTTCAATGGTGATGGAATTTTCAATCAATTTCTAAAAATAGGGAGGACAATGAAGATTAAAATGATAGCTCATCTCTTGATCCAAGTTGTTTATGAAAGTGGTGATCTTTTCCTTTTCAGGAACATGACATGGGTATCTAGCAAACAATCTTCTCCATCTCTGAAGAAATGTAATGAATGGTTCACTAGGTTTCTATTTAGCCTTGCAAAGATCAATCAAGGTTATTTGATGTTGTATGTTGTAGGAATATTGTGATACGTACTCGTTAATAAATTCCTCAAATGTCTTGACAGGTGGTGTGATCTTCGATAGCCATTCCATAGATTGACCTCCAAGACTCCTAGGAAACAAATGCATCAATTATGTGTCCTCATGGGAAAAATCTAAAGTCATATTTTAGAAGTCTCTAATATGATCGATTGGATCCGATTTCCCATTATAACGATCAAACTTTGGGATTTCACAATGTTTGGGAAATGGGATCATGTTGAGACGTCAGTCAAAAGGATAAGGATAATGTCTTTGTTGTGGCTCCCCCTTGTAGATCTTTAATTTTTCCTTGTCATGCTTTAATCTATTGAGACAAGGCACTAATATCAGACAAGGGTGTTTCCTCAGGATTATTCTTTATGTTTTTAGTATCAAAATCATGAGGCAACTTAGCTCCTTTGTTAGCTAGATATAAAAAATATTTTTCTTTGTTGCGCTCTAAAATATTTTCTAAAGCTTTGTGAAATTTGGGATCTTGCTTAGCTTCTCTAAGGTGATGTTCTTCATCCCATTCATCATCACTATCTACAGGAGTTTTGCTCATGTCTCTGTTGAAAGGGAAAGGATTTTTCTCTCTTTCACCCATGTTAAAAAGGGGATTATGACTCACACTATAAAGGGGATTACTACTCTCACCTTCCTCTTGAGTTCTTCGAATATGATCTTGTTGAATATCCTCTTTCAACTTATTGTATTGAGATCTTGTAAAAATAGGCATATGATTTTGAAATGTTCTTCTAGACTTAGATCATAGTTTGATAAGTGCGAAAGTGATGATGTCTTGATCCGATAAGATGAAAATCTTATGATATGATCAAAGATGTTCCTAACTCTTGATTGTGGCTTCCAACGATGAAGGATATCATAATCATGTTGAGGAAGTTGAATCAATAATTAGAATTTTTTTTGAAAGGTGCACTTTTAAGATTTGATCCTTATTTTTGAAGAATGATAAGTATATCAAATAGCCTAATTAAACTTACTGAAGGATTTGATTGGGATGTGTTGGATATTCAATAGAAGGTTGTGGTAGATAATTGAAGTTGAGAGGTTGATTGTGATTGTGTCATTGTGATAGAGCTCTTCTCTGAAAATAGGCTCGTGAATGTAAAGGCTCTACAACATACTCGTCAGCAAATCCCCTAGCAAAATCTTGGTATCTATGGAGAAACTTACGGTAATGGAGCAAGACGTTTTGATTTTTATACAAAAACTTTCTACGTTGCAAGGTTTTCTTGTAACCTAAATGTTTCTTAGGTTTCTTGATCCTGTTGGCAATCAATTTCTTGACAAATTTGGTTGATTTCCACTCTCTAAGCATGGGAGAAATGTCAAGATGCTATTGGACCAAAGATGTTACAAACTCAGATTTTCCAAAAGTAAATTCTGGAAAGTGACAAATGCGCTACTATGTGTCTTATATGTGCTACAGAAACAGGTATATGCACTAGAGAAATAGTTAAATGTGCTACAACAGACCTCAAATGTGCTACTCTGTGTCCTATATGCGCTAAAATAGTTTTTTGATGTAGTTTTCCAAACAGTTTTGAACAATTTCAGTTGAATTTTTTCATGTTCATTTTGGATGATCTTTTTTCTGAATTAATATGATTGAAGACACATTAATCATTCTAAAAATAGTTGTTTTTTAAGCCCTATACTAAATTTACATCAAGTGTATGTTCAAAAATATTTTTCAAAAAGTGTTTTCACAGGTTTTGCACATAACAGACAATTCAGGTAGACTCACTCTTAGTACTCAAGTAGGTCATCTTAATAATCAACAACCCACATCTTAGAACTTCTTCGACTCACATAGTTGTGTCACCCCCGAAGCAGCGCCCATGTTTTTGTATTTTCTAGGCATGTACTCAGAGTGACGGGAGTGGATACCAGATCCCCTCAGCAAATGGTCCTTGGCAGTTATATGGTGAGTGTCTTGAGGGCAGCTTCTTCCCTCCCCTTACACTATGATTATTAGGATGTTCAGAAACTGACACAGTTGGCTACTACACTAGGTTCGTAGTAAGGGTTTCTGTTTGGTGTGGAAATAATAAAGTCCCTCAGGATACCTCCCCACCTTTAGAACAAAGGATTTGGGGATGGTTATCTTGCACACTACCGAAAAAAGTGGGTTTCCCCAAATTTGCTTTAAATTTTATAGTGGGGTGGAATAGCTTGGCTTTGGCTTGAACCCACTTGGGTCGTTCCTCTTGGGTGAGTACTTTTTCCCACAAGAGCAGGCCCTCTACAGGATGTAATAAAGCATTAAAATTGCAAAAATTGAAAAGGAAAGTTTGGTATTCCGATCACCCAATTAAGGGGAGAGCATAGACCTATTGCCACAGACAAAGTAGACAATGTTTTTTTTAGAGCCCAAATGACAATGATTTAATCTATGTGAAGATGTTGCTTCACAACAAGCATGGGATTCATTTTAACTGCAAAAATCAATGTGTAGTGACTATCCTAGGATTGCTTCCTTTTAAATTCCATGTCTATCCTAGGATTGATTCATTTTAAATTGTCGTGTCTACCCTAGGGTTGCTTCTTTTTAACCAGAAAAAGCTTTGTCTACGGAAGGCGTTAGACTCAGAACTTTGTTTAGTTACAAGCTGCAAGCGCTAAAAGATCATACAAAAGTGCTAAAACAGACAGCTAATGCGCTTCAGAAAACATTAAATGCGCTAAAAGAAATGCAAAAAATATTTTACAACATTTCAATGAAGTGAGATGAGTGTATGCACCATTTTGTTCCCTAAAAGTGTCATTTTGTTCACTATATGCATCGAAACAGTTCCTGGATGCACCAAAATACCTGCAAAAGTGCTATTAGAAGCCCTGGATGCGTTAAAGAAAGCCACGAATGCGTTAAAACAGGAATTTTTGTCGAAAATCCGAATTCTAGAACATGAAATCCTATCAAGAAGCCTGCATGTAGATGTCAAAAATGGGGCAAAGGCCCCACAGTGGGTGCCAGAAATGTGTGACCAATTTTTAAGTGTATCAATATATAAAAGCAATAAATCAAACACACCAATAAGACATTATATCAAAATAGAGAATCAAATGAAAAGGAATGCAAACTCAGTCTTCTGTCTTTGATGTTGTCCTATCGTCCTCTATCTCTAGTGTTTTTGTTGATTCCAACTTGCTCTCAGAATGTGTGCTAGGCTCAACAAACGGTCTTCCTAGAAAACAAGATTTGAAGATGAATGCATTCTTAAACTAGACATGATTGCTATAATGAAAGATAACAAAATTATGAAAGCTAAAGATGATAATGACAATGCTAAGATGCTAGAATGCTAGAATGCAACTAATCGCCAATGCATGCGTGTATGTCGATGTCCGTGTGTGTCACCAATGCTTGGATTTGTAGGAGTATTTATAGAGTTTTTTAAAGATTCTGATTGGCTAATGCATTCAATGGCTGTGATAATTCTAGCAGATCGAACGGTCGAAGATGGAGAAGACTAGAGAGAAAAATAGAAGAAAACCAGAAACAAAGATTTGTTTCCTTTTTCATAGAAGAGATAAGATGAGATGATAAAGATGAATTGTAAAAATCATCTTTTTGTGAGATTTTGGAAAGATTTAAGATAAATAATGAATTATAAATTCAATTATTTATTTATTGGTGATATGGAAGATTTTTCCACCAAACAAACATTTCAATTAAGATTTGAAGAACAATAAAAGATTTCATAATTAAATAAAATATTTAATTATGATTTGAAAAGATATGAAGGATATTAATTAAATAAAGATATTTAATTAATTTTTAGGAAATGACAGGTAAATGAAATTAATTAAATAAAATATTTAATTAATTAGAAGAAAGATTTGAATAGGAGAAAAGGAAATATTTAAATTTAATTAAACTCTAAGACCTAATTAAATTCAAAAGGTGATAATTAATTAAAATAAATAAAGGGTATTTATTTAATTAATCAAGTAGACATATGAATGTGAAATAATTAAATAAGGTTGATTTATTTAATTATGGCGGAAGAATAAAGTGAATGAACAATATAATTAAATTAATTAAATTTAATCATATGTAGAGGACTTTTAAAGAGATTAATTAAATAATAAATATTTAATTAAGTGTCAGGATTAATTAGACATGACCAATTTTATGCATATACATTTTTCCCCTCTTTGAAGTGATGTGTGAAACACATTGCTTCAAAGAAAAATATTCCTACTTTTAAAATTTGTTGTGTTTGATTTTGCCCCTAGTAAAAAAAAATTCACTGATATGCCCCTGATTAGAAAAAAAACATGTCTGATATGCCTTTTGATTAGAATCTGATATGTTCCCGATTGAAAAATGCAGCTGATATTAATTATGCCCCCTCAGGAGGTAAATCACTAATGATGAGAAAAATGTTGATTTCATGATGAAATTCGGATGATGAGAGCGATGTAGTGATTTAGCTCCTGATAATTGATTAAAAGATGCCCCAGTTTGAAAATAAGGTTAGAGTTTGATAAAAAAGATTAAAAATAAAAATAAAATGCCAAAAAAACTCACCTTGGTTGACCTTTAAAAGGTTAAAGGGGTAAAAAGGGCAAGTCATTTTCACCTTTTGACTTGAGGAACTTTTTGCTCTGACAGTGACTTGGCGAGATGGAGATTCTATATCACAGACATAGATTTGAGCAGAACCACCGGTATTAGAGACCAGCCACGTATGGACCACTGGTGAGTCGATTCAACCCTCTTTTCTTTTGAAATTTGTCAATTTCAGTCAAATTTTGAGACGTTTTGGCACAGATTTAGGGTTTAGCAGTCCATTTTAGCACATTTAGGAAATAGAGTAGCACTTATGATGTTTCCTTTAATGCATATAGGGTGTGATTTAGCTTTGCTAGGTAGGAGGCAGTTTAGCGCATTCGATACGCAGAGTAGCGCTTATAGGATTCTAGTGAGAAATGGGTACTTTAGCGCATATAGGAAACAAATTAGAACTTTTAGGGTTTTCGTGCATCGGGTAGATGAAATGGCGCATTCAATTAGGGATTTAGCACATTTAGGGTTTGATTTAGCACTTTGAGGATGCAGAATGGTGCATCTGGGGTTTTAGCACATCAGGTGGAAACTTCAGCGCATCTAGGGTTTTAGCACTTTTAGGCCGCAAAGTAGGGCATCTAGGAAATTTAGGCCGAATGCACTATTTGTGTAGACAGTAAAATCTAGTTTTAAGCCTGCGACTTCCATATTCTTCATATTTTGTATTCTTCATGGTCATGATTAAATAATGTGTCAATTATTTAAAATTCAATCTTCACATTTCTTTACTCTCAATAATTAAAATAAAATGCTTTATTTGAATTATGTTGCATGAATTTCCCAACTTTAGGCCTTTCGTTAAATTAAATAAATTTTATTTAATTTTACTTTATCATATTTCAACCATAAATAAATAAATTCTTTATTTATTTAATTATTCATTTAAATCCCTTTCATCAATTTTTAATTAAATAAATCTTATTTCTTTAATTATTCTTCAAATATCAAACCTTGAATTAAATGAATTATTTAATTCATTAATTCTATTTTAATGCATTCTTCTATATTTTAGATAATTATGTGAGTTATCTAAGTATTCACTCTTACTCGACTCAATATCTATTTCAAATCACTCACTAACTCTTTGCTTTAATGTCTCCTGAGTGGCGCTCTCGAAAGTAATCTCTTCACAACCATTCAATCAGTCTTCTAACTCATTTTATGCATACGTATTACACTAAATATTCTTATTTAATTAATTAAACCTTTTGTGTGTGCATTTGAACAAGAGTTGCTTTTAATCAATCTTTTTATCTTTGTCATGCAAAGATATTTCTTTGTTTCTAATTGAACCGAAGATTAAATCACATTTATTTAATCTTTTAATTCTATTTCTAATTTGTATCATCACTCTATGTCATCAATGACAGCTATCATCGCATGTCTAATCAACAACTTCAACCGGCCCATTGATCTTCGATCCTCACTGTTATCCTAATAATCAAATTTCTATAAATTGATTCATCATTCCTTCATTCCTAACTGCGGAAATCTTATGACTTTGAGAAAGACTCTTGTCTCTGAATCTTCATTGCTCATTAATCAATATCTTTAGGGCCATAATTTTGCACTTAATTTACAAAAATATGAGGGCACTATACTACAATACAAATGGAGAAGGGCAATCGATGAATCATGGAAATACGCTTGAAATTGGTGATTGTTCTCTTGTTCAATGCTTTTATTTCCTTTGTTCCCTTTGTTGCTTAGCATTAGATTTGCATTTAGATTTGTATTGCATATTTTCTCTAATCTGTTCTTTGTGCACTTTCTTGGCATTACAATTTGATGAAAGTGATGAAAATGATAATTTATTATTGCTTCTTTGGTCAGTAGATAGATAAATTGTCTTGTCATCATGTTGATATGGATATAAATGATAGAAAATCTGATAAATGATGAATTGATAACTTTGTTTAATAAAATAGAAATAAAAGAGTAGATAGTTGATAACTTTGTTTCCAAAGAGTAGAATGATTGATATGACTTCTGATAAATTTGTTTTATGTGATAGAAAAAAAAGTAGTAGATGATGTAATCAAAAACATATTTGCATTCGTGATTGAAGTACAAATAGGAAGATGATTTGATTGTTGATAAATTTGCTTTCCTAAAAAAGAAAAAAAATAGTAAATGATGATAGAGTAGATTGATATGATGTTCAGATAGATAGATTTTGCATTGATTACATAATATGAGTCCCTTAGATAGAGTACTTGATATGGTTCGTGTGATATGATGCACTTGATATGAGTCTAATATGTGTCACTTGATATGAGTCTGATTGATATGGGTCACTTGATATGGGTCATTGATATGTATGATGTGAAGTAGATAGATTGCTTTGATATGAATCGATGATATGAGTCTGATTGATTGTCCTTGTGATGACCAAAAATAGGAGGTTTTCAAAAACCTCCAGATTAGAGAGCGCTTCCCTGTAGGTTGGGATTGGATACGAGATCTAACACCTGCAGATGTATAGTTGATAGTTGGATGTGGGTTGGGACCATTGTTGTCTATGCCTCCTATCCGAGTCAATAGGGGACTATTGACCACGCTAGCAGAGAGATGGCATTTTGAGCATAATAATTTTCATTCTCTGATGGGTGAGATGACGTTGACCCCAGAGGACGTATATAGGATTTTTGGGATCCCAGTAGTAGGTGCCCTTGTGTTCTATGACCACAAGGAGTTAGGTGGTACAGGCGTACTCAGGAGGGTGTTTGAGGATGCACAAATAGCAGGGTATTGGGTGCCATGGGAAGACTTTAGAGGATATTCGGCCTTACCTATAGTGTTGGGTGCATTCATTGGAGGATTCCTTTGTCTGGATCATCGGTCAAAGGGACTATCAGTTGGGTGGTGGAGGATTATTGAGGTGATGATGGGGCAGCCGAGGAGATATGCCTGGGGGAGTTGTATGTTTGCACATTTATATCATGACTTGTACCAGGTGGTATACAGAGGATCAACTAGCTTGTCTTATGGTGTTACCCTACTCTAGATCTGGGCATGGGAGAATATTGCAATTACCAGACCATTTTGTCCCAGAGTTAGGCCACCAAGTAGGCCATACGTGTATGCATATTCTATTTCACTTGTCTAGCCCAAGCTGGGCAAGTTGGAGTATTGGAGATGTACCCTAGATGATGTGGATTC
>VDFB02000008.1:17910443-17987460 GCA_007258455.2 Sequoia sempervirens
ATTCTCACGAACATTTCTCTTTTGTCAGCCAGGCGTCCATAGCCCTGGTAGAGTTGCTCAGATCCCCTTTAAAATTGAATTTTATTTTTTTAATTTTCAATGCTTTATTTTCTTTTCTTTTCTTTTTATTTTCTATTTTCAATTCCTTTCATTCCAACCTACAAGCAATGAAGCTTGCGTTTAGGGCTGAGAATCACAGTGGCGCTGAAGCATAATTTTAGATTTTTCACTTAACTAGACTTCACAAAGGACCTATAGTGACCTCAGGATTCTTAATTTGTGTAAGAGATGTGAGATTTCAAAATACATCGGAGTCAGACCAACCAATGACTTATCCTCTTTGAATCAAACACCCAGATCACTTGACACTAACAGAAGACCTTCACCATCTACTCTGAAAACTTGATTAGAGTTTAACAAAGAAATACATAGAACAACCCCAGGTGATAAGTATGGTTGTTGTGCGCACAGATGTGCCTAGCTAAAAGCAAAGGGACTCCAAGCAAAGCAGCAGCAAAGCAAAAGCAAACAAAAAGCAAACGGAAGCAAACGAAAAGCAAAGACCTAAGCAAACCAAAGCGGGACAACGAAAGCAAACAACAAAGAAACTAACCTAAAGAAAACCTAACCTACAACAAACCAACCAACCTAATGAAAGTAGGAAAGTGGAGTATATACACGAAACCTACACTACTCAAAATGGGCTATGTACAAAGACATTTACAAAGCACTATGTGCAGGAAAGGAAAACTGACACGTATGCCCATTGGATTTCATAATGCATGCACAAGTAATAGGGCAAATGTTACAATTCTAAGCCATGCAGATTTATCCTTATACTCAAAAAAATGAGGTTTAACGTTGCAACATTTGAATTTAAGCCCATGGTTGATCCCATAAACACGTTTGTCTTCCCTCGTTCCCATAATCAAAGTAATAAACACAGTTGTAAGAATTCATAGGAAAAAGGAAAGATAGAACCTGGATGTCGTCCCGTGAAGGTGGCAGCGCTTGACAGTCGAGAGCAAGCACAACATCGTCAATCGTTGCATTGACGACTTTGGATGGAGGCACCAGATGGTGCAACACTTTAGGCATTAAGCTTGCAAAGGACTGGGAGGACGAAGCAACATGCATTTCTTCCAAGCCTTGTGTGGGATCCACAACCTCTGTTGGCTATTCTTCAAAGAAGTACACCTCATCTCGTTGATCTTCTGCAAACCTGGTGTCCACTTGATTGTTGTCTTCAAAAGGTAGCACATTGTCCCATCTCCTTTCCCAAGTGTTGACTGTATCTTTATGATGTTCAATGTCATGAGATGATGACATGCACGAATCTTTCTCATTACTGCCCTCCAAATGTGGAGGATCAACAATGACCAAGGAAAAAGGACTCCAAGTTGTATCTTGTAGTTAGTTGAGTGCTTCATCTCTACTGGCAGCCATCTCAACAGCTCCTCCTTTGTCTTCTTCTCTTTGTTGTTCATGCATCTCCTCGTAGCATTCAGTCATTTCTTCTTGGTCACTATTGTTGTAGACGGAGAAGGAACCCCTCTCCCACTCTGGAGGCTCTAGTATTTCCTCAACAGGAGGGGCAAGTGGTATGTCTTCATCGCTACTGTCTTCTGGAATGTACTCTTCCTCAGCATGGGCATACCTCCGCAATACAGCTCCTAATGGAAAGAAGTCGTCAATTGATGGCACCTCATCAAGGGGAACAAAATCTACTGCACAATCTCTCTCCAAGGACTCGCCATAAAATCTATTGTCCATGGTGCACAAATGCTCCTCAAGATGAAGAAATTCTTGATGACTGGTGGACAACATTCTTGTTTGATCTACTTCATCGCTCGAAATCTTGAGACTATCTTGTTGTCCTTCTTCTATTGTTGTCCCAACATCCTCTTGAGGCCTGCCTTCAGCTGGATTGTCACTTGGCTCAGGCTCTTGATTCTCACGTTCAATACTTGAAGCATCCGCAAGGAGTGGTGCATTTGGATGCCTCGCTTGTTCTTTGACTTGCTCGATGGCTTCTTGGCATAGTCCGCATGTGAACTCTGAGTGTGATGAATCATGAAGTCTGCACCAATTAGGTCACAACAATACCTCCAAATCCACTTGACATCTCAGCTCAGACCAATCCTTGGCTAATCTGGAGACGAGTTGGTTGTATCTTTCCATGATTGGATCTTCATCATCACTTGAGAAGGAAGTTGGATAATGAATAGCTATGACTTGTAATTGTTCCCACTCCTCCAAATTTGAATTTTCAAATTCTCGATCGCCATCGTTTATGAAGGAGAGGTCTTCTAGTCTGAGTTCACTTATGTCTTTGTCATCATTTTCTATTGTCCCAAGGCTGTCATTCCTTTCATCTTTCAGTTCTTCAGCCTTTGTATTTGTTGTCCTAGCATCTATTGTTACAAACTTCGTTGTTTTATCCTTGATTTCCAAAGATTCCTCTTCTGGAGTGGAGGACTGCTTTTGATTGATGGAGGGAAAGCCTTCTGATTCCTTTCCAACTGCATTTTCATCATAGCTTTCTGTTGTCCTACTAAAATCAGATTCTTCCTGTTGGTTTTGATCCTCTATATCCATTGTCCCATCACCTTCTTGTGTTAAATTTCTTGGTTCATCTTCAGTGTGCTGTCCTCCAGACGTTGACAAATCTTTGGGCTCATGGGGTGACTCATCCTCATCAAAAGTTGGCTGCCCCAGCTTGTTCAAACAATTCCTGACTTGGGTGATGATGTTGTCACATGATGGGCAAGTAAATTCTGAATGTGGTGCATTGTGAAATCTGCACCAACTTGACATTAGTACTTCCTCCAATCTTGGTTTGTCTTTGTTGCCTAAACAATCTTGGATCATCTCCTCGAATTCCTTAAATGCCATGGTTGTCAACTCCTCCTCCGAGTCTACAAGGGGTAAAGGTTGATAGATTTCCCATAAGGGAATTTCTCCCTGCAAGACTCTTTCAATCTTTCTTAAAAAATTCAGACACCCCAATTCGTTATGCCTATGAGTGCAATGGATTCAACATCTATCTACCAACACGAATTGTTGCAACCGTTTCCTCAGTCTCTTGTTTAAATCTGCATGTAGCTGAGTGATGTCAATTTGTACATGCTGCTCCATTTCGACTCAGCTTCTTTTGCCTTCAAAATTTTTTGATTTTAAGTTTCAGCATGTGATGAGATCTCCCTATCTCAGATTTCTTCTTGAAAGTGTTCTTTTCAACTTCCAACCTTCAGCTTTGTAGCCTCAACATGTCGGCCCTCCTTCTACCGCTAGTTCTGTTGATGTGTTTTTTATGCACTTCTCAACACAGGTAATGCATAGGTGCATCATCTCTCTTGAAAGACAATCTTCTACAATCAAATTGTAGAACACTATCCCAAGGTCTCTAATGTCAGGTCTTGACAGTGCTTGGAATACCTCAGTTGATTCATGTGATTTTCTGGAATCACAAGGCGGACTTATGGATGAGTTACAAAGTGTGGGAAGTTGGGTCTACAAATGGAGTTCTCAAGATACATAAATTGTTGCTCAGTCGCTGCAGGTTCAAACAACAATTTAGAACTCCATTTTATCATTAGATTTGGCTTTACAATGTGCAATGAACCTTAGCATAGGTTACTTATTAAAAAAAAAAGGAAAAGGGGGCAGGGAAGAGAGGAAGTTCCTAGACCTGAAACTACGAATGAACAGTGATCATGGAGGCTGCTACAATAGACAAATGCCCTAAACTAGGTTTTTCTCGGCCAAGAGGAACCTACAGTTACACAAAACCAGTGCCATCTTCAAAGGATTGCAAATTTTCAAATTACACACACACATCATGCACATGTAATCAAATTAAGTTGCATCAATAAAGGAAGGAAACTTAGACTAGCTTTGCAAAGTGATTCATCGTCAATGAACCACAAAAAGCATGAGCTAGAAATTCATCAAATACTGAAACAATAATCACCATCACCACTTCCATTCAAGAAACTAACAACTAAACTAATAGGGAAGTAGAACCATGCATGCATAATGAAGAAACACAAGAGAAACACCCATAAATCATGCAATGTAGCTCTCTATTGCAACATAATGCCTTTACACAAGCTCTCCAACCATTTACAAATGAGGGGGAGACCCCTATTTATAGTTTTCCAATGCCCAAATGAATGGCTAGGATTGATTTACAATGAGTGGCTCAGATTCATTACAAGTTAGGGTTTCACCTACCCCACAATATCCAGCAATTTAAAATACAATTTTTTCCTCATTCTTGTTTTGTCCTGTAGTGCCCAAGTGTTGTAGCAAATTTGTCATTTAGTTGATTTCCCTTTCACTATAGCAGAAACTGCCCACAGGCTTCCCTCCTCAGTTTGATAGATTTGTAGCATTCTTGGTCAATCGAGTGCATCTCGTTTGTAGTTCGTCATTATTGTGGTATGGATAAATTACCCCCGATCTGATGAGACAACGCCTAATGGATCATGAGCATTTGGTAAAGAAGAAGACAACCTCTCCTTTGTTTCAGGTCCTTAGTAGACGACCACTTGCTTTCTTGGTATTGCTTCCCTCGATATGCAATTATTTGTTGGTTAGCTCTGGTACATCCTCATAGGTGGCCATGAGGGAGTGAATTCGTGGGCAAATCCATCTTGCACAATCTCCGTTTATAGCAATCTCTACTTATAATTGCAGTCCTGCATAAGATAATAAATTTTATCAGGCCCTCGAAATAATGTCATAAAATCCCTTTTAAACTACCATCAATCAATGGCTGATCCCTCAGATCAAAATTAGCATATCTGCGCATTCATGACCCCTTAGTGATTTTCCCATCAGAGCTCAACCAACCCTATGTATACCTGCATAGCTGCCCTTTGTCATAATTTTAAGATACACATTCATCAATTAATTTCATCATATAAGATAGTTTTTACTCATACATGCATAAGGGAGCGGCAAGGGACCACGTCTAGAAGCCATCGTAGGAGCACCCCCCAAAAGAGGCAGCCCCGGAGACTGCAGGTCCCGCCTGTATGATTTCCATTAGGTAGGAAGATGCGAATGGAGTGTTTCCAGTGAAATTGTTAAAGGCAGAAAAATGCTTGCCTCGACACCTCCTTTCTATTAATCTCTACTAGCAACACAACCTCTCTTGGTTTTTCTATCATTTCCCTTTAGTTTGTCGTGAGCAATAATACCACTCGTCCCTGTCATTCATTTAGCATCCCCTGCAAAGGTATGTGATTTGTCACTAACAAATGAGATAATACCTCCCTGAGCAATCCAATTCGGTCCCGGAGGCGAGAAACCCCATCCTCTCATGTTACTTTGAAGCTAAGCATAATGCCAACCCACCCCCTGCCTCGTTACTCTACCTCTTCACTAAAACCATCAATAGGTAGGCAGGGTATCAAGTGTTTTTCAATTTCTAACGTCGTATTTATGCTCACCGGGGTTCCAGAGGGTCAATGGCAACTTCCTGCCCTTTGGCATCCATAATTACATTACCCGCTATATCCTATGTCCATGAGGTATTTGATACCTCCTCAAACTTCATTACCTTTGACCTCTTAATTGTATATCCTTTAGATGCTTCCATCCTTCCTCGTAAGAATCCTTCATTACTTTATCAACGTCTGCAAGTTGGTGACCCATTTTAACCTCTACGTTGTCCTCAATTCACATTCATGCACCCCCTGCTAGTAGGCCTAGACTTAGACAGTGTCAATCACCTTATGGTGAACATAAAACACAGATCCCACCCAGATATAGCCGGTCCTACCCAACTTTGATCATCGCTATCAGGCACCCCACTCCTTATTCTTGTATTAGTAATCATAGGAGATGAATTTTAAATCAATTTTAAATTATTACAATTGGTTACTCAATTCGTCAAAGTTCATCGCTTCAAAACTATCGGGAGAGGAAGGCCTTGCTTTATTCTTCCAAGCGGCGTCGATAGTGGTGGATCCCGCATGAATAAACTTCGTCGACCATAGGGAGCAATGGGGAGAAGAACACAGGGAGATGTCATGGGAAGACCGTTTGGGGAACGTCGAGCAATGGATGGAGGCCCGCAATGCGGTGCCCGCACAAACGATAGCCGTCAGCGACGCTAATGCCAATGGAGCCTGCATGGAGGGCAACCCATACATATAGGAACGGGGTGGAACACCCGCGCCCTCAAAAGAGGTGACTTCAAAGACCATGGGATGTGCAAGGGAAGCACCCGATGGATGGTGGGAGGGTAAACAACATGGCATAAAACATCCATAGAAGAGTCAGCCACCCACACAACGGAGCGCGAGGACCGAAACTCCGTCACGTCAGAGCAATCACAAAGGCCTCAGTCGAAGCTCATTTGAATTGTCATCAAAAGTTTTTTTTTTAAATACCTTGTTCATTAACAACCATGACTGATGCCAACACTTCACAGCACAACTCAGTTTATTTTTTCAATTACCCACTACCACAGGCATTGCCTTGTTATATTATCATTGCAGCCTTCGATGTCTTTAACAACCCTGGGCCCACAGACATCCTCATACTTATAGCATAATCTCCACTATCCACAAAAGGATACCTCGAGTCTGATGGTTAGTTTGATACTATCTTGACCTTGTGGAGAGCAGATGGGGAAACGATGTAGCTTTCGAATTTACCCTCTGATACTTTCCAAAGGGCACCCGACTATATTGCTAAGCCCACATGCATTCTTATTTCCATCTTCATGGCTTCCACTGCCGCTAGTTGAGTTGGTGCCAGTGCCGAGACTTGTATGACTTGGAGGTTCATTCGATATTCTAAATCATTCAAGGTGGTGCGACGTTGCCTTTCCCCACAATTTGATCCACCGTACAAGCCCATAAAAATTTCGTCCAGCTATGTATCATGCCTTGGTTACAAAGGATGCACGATATTCCTTAAACATTGAATACCTCCTGCAGAGATGCAAAGGGAGGCAACTTCGGTGGGTGAAAGATGTCAAAGAGTTGTTGGCAACCGTCAAAACGGTTGGGTGAGCCGCATACTCCGCAAATACTAACGTTGCTAGAATACACAAAGAACGTCATTGGGAGAACAACTATCCAATGCGTAGAATTCGTAGTGAAGGTCGTCGTCGGACCAAAGAGGACAGGGCGTCGCCATGGGATTGCCATATGGAAACGGCCTTGAGGACCGCGACTTCCATGGGGTAAATCCCCGCACACCACCAACTCGAAATTCCATTTCGTTATTTCTTCCTTCCAAGCCTTTGTCGCCCCATGCAAGGAATAACTCATTAATTCTATTGAAGGGGACTCATTCTTATCCAAACCCGATCACCATTGAGTCTGTCGTCCGTCACATCCATCATACTTTAATCTTTGGCATTATTTCGTCCTCCAAGTTTGACACCCTACCTGCTATGGGGCCCAAATTATCCTTGAAAACATTATCGTTCTTTTATCAAAGTAACGAGTGCGAACATCCCGGTGTGGAAACATAATACGCCCAAGCCGTGTGAAGGATCATCTTAGGAGGAGATGATCTCCGTAGTGAAGAGAGTTGTGGGTTCTGCACATGTGATTTTTGTTGAGCCAAAGGTTGTGGGACGTCGTTATGATGATGTCGTCAAGAGGGACAACGACGAGGTGGTGGAAACCTGAGGCGTTGGCTCCACATTAGCCATCTTTGTCAATGAAAGGAATGTAGGGTGTCGTTACACATAACTCAGGAATCATTTAAACCAAACCTCAACATATTTTGAAATGGTGACGAAGCCACGAGGCTTGTGCTAGCAAACCAAGCAGGGAACGATGGCACTAGAGTTCAAGGTTAGGCTTCGTAGTGAGAGGAATCCACCACCTAGACAATAGAGGTGACGACGAATGGATGCTCAGAACTCGCAAAGGAGGAAGTTGGTGGGTGAGCAAATGCAGGCTGGCACCTAAGAAATGTCGCGACGAAAACAACAAGCACCAAGGAAAGACCTGTAATGCGGGCTCCGCACAAACGAAGGTCGTCAGTTGGAAAGTATCACTCATAAAGTGCAAAGCCTTACTGTCTGCCTTCCCTAATGGCCAGTGCTAGTCCAGGAACCCAATATGCTTTTAAATCGAAAGGCATGAAGATTGGTGATATGCCAGCTGCAGAAAAGTCGTTAGGAGAAACCATCAAGAGCAGCGGGGTAGCCCACCGCCGCATGAAAGTAGCAATCAACCCGAAGGTGCTATTAAAATATTGTTTAGTAGCAACCAAGTTTAGTGCATGTGGGAACGACGTGTGGGTGCAGGGAAAACAAATTTTGTTTTCTGTAACAACGGGATGAATGACAACCGCCATGAGCAAGCCCACAAGAGGGCGACGACCGCGAACCCGCGGAACGAGAAGGCAGCGAAGGTTTGCCATTGTGAACAACATCAGGGCGACGACCTCTCGCGAACAATGGCCCACGAGCACAGACCCGTGGGTGAGCGCGGACTTAGTAGAGCCTAGTTGTTAGGCGACAAAGGTCTGGCAAGAGAAAACCGTGCACGAAGACCCACAAACGTTCGGATTTGGGCACTTTGAAGCAACAAGGTTGGTTGGTTTTGCAGCATTGGCGAAAGCAGAGGGACTAATCGTGGGGCCCGTCGTGCGGGCGGATGTCAAAGGTTGGTTGCATGAAATGGTGAAACAGGAACAAAGTCCTGCCCAAGGCGTCCTGCAAGAGCGGGTCTGCATAGCACGAAGGACGCGACAACAAACAAAGGGATGGGGTCTGCATGTCGGGCAGATGTCGAGACTCGGCTGCAAGCGAACAATGAAGCATGACAACAAATGGAAAAAGGAGACCCCTGAGTGTGGGTCTGCAAGGGTCAATAGACGCTGAGCGAAAAGCAAACGGAGGTCCGCATGAGCCAACCCGCGAGGACAAACAACTTAGCGAAACTTAGCTGAGCGATCTTGGCCAATATGAAATAGATCATTTTAGGGCTCATGGCCGACCTGGGCACACAAAGCAAGACAAGGTCGAAACGACTGTCGAGAGTGAAAAGGAAGGGGGGTCCCCACCTACGACGGGGCATGTGTGTGAAATATACACAACACCTTCCTTTTGTTCTGTTGCATGCATAACTGAAAATAACTCCTTGTTCTTCAAATATCTGATTGGGCAACCCTTCTTTGAATTCAAAAATTTGAGTGGGAAGCCATTCTTGGACTTTGAAGGTCTCCAATTAAGTCTCCTTTTTGCAAGCTTTTGTAATGAAGACAAGATCTCTTCATTGTATTTTGCACCTCTTGCAAGCAATAATCCATCAATTCTTTCCTTAAAGAAATATCCTTTGCTAGGACTTGGACTGATGGTCCTCCAACTAAGGATATTTTGAAATAGATAGGGGGTTGCTCTTTAGAGCTGGTATTTTTTTAGGGGGGGGGGGTTTGAGAGACAAATATTTCTTAAGGAACTTCTAAATCTAAAAGACTGCCAAACTAATTTTCTTCCTTCCCTAATGACACCTTTCCCCGGCAACAACACCAAAAATATGGGGTCGTTGTAATCCTCATCATTTAACTTATCAATCCAAGGCGGTGTCCATGACTTTATGCAAAAGAGAATGGAGAAAAATTGCTTGATAGTCTATTCTATAATCAAACTTACAGAAATCAAACCTATTTTGGAGCACACTTGCATATAAGGAAATTTGCATGAAAAGAAACTAATATAAGACACACTTGCATGAATTGAAAATGCTAAACTACTTCACACTTAGCTGGAAATTGAAAGCTTGTTGGAAATGAAAAGCTTTCTTGAATTCAAATTTACTCTAGAAAGTTGGAAATACATTGCTAGAAATGAAACTAAAACTATCATATTTCATCAGGCCAAAACAAGTCTTTCTAATCCCCTCCTTGATTTCTTGATTACAATGCATTTATAGAATTAAAAGATGAGCCTCATAGTTGTGCCACAACTTGCTAGAAAATAGGAACATGTGTGGAAAAAGATATGATAAGTCTTCACTCCATTTTTCTGAGTCAATCTCTTTTGGTCGTCCAAAACAATAATCCCTACTTTTCAGCCCTTTAAATTGCTCCAAAAAGGTGTTAGAGTGTTGAAGAATCCTTCCTTTGATCTCTTTTATCATTAAAACTCTTAAATCTGCTCCTATATGCTCTCAACTGCTCATAAATTGGGTTGAACAACTCTCTAGATATTTGCAACTGCCCCTATATTCTCTCAACTTCTGTCCAAGTCATTCCAATTTCCTTTAATGCTTGCAACTGTTGTCCCTTAATTGTTCAACCTCTTCATACTTAGTTTTAAAAATTCTGGATCATAGAAGCAAATGAATGAACAAATTTTGGAAATTCCGGAGCATCTGAAATTTCCAAAGCATGGGAGTAGAATTTTGGAGCATCGGAATGGTGAAGTTTTCTCTCAAACCACAAACTGATTTTTTGTGAAATTTAATGGGTTTTTTCGCCTTCTTGTCCTTGAATTTTTGTCCAAAAATCTCAAAAACCCAAATCATAATTTTCAAGATATGATGAAATCTTTGACTGCTACAACTGCAAATCTCTTACTTTTCCCATCATACCTAGTCTTGATAAACTCCATAATTAAGCAAAATATATGCTTTTATTTTCCTAATAGATGAGACATTTTTTTGTCTCATCAATTTGCACACCCTATGAAAAATAGATACCATATTTTTAAATGGACAGTGGCAGGAAATGCTTATAATCTTCCTTATTTATTTTTTAAACCTATTAAGGATTCAACCTAGTTCATTTCTATGCATTCGTAATTTTTTCTTAAAGTTTGTACACATCTTACCTGGCTAACTTTTATATGGGTTCCAATTGACCATCTAGTAATTTCCATGTAGCACACAAGGTTTGAGAGAAGTGAAGGAGTTGACAAGATCTTACCTGTGAGTATCTGCTCATGTGTCTCAAACTATAGAAAACCTTAACAGTAACAAAGTTGAAAAGATTAATGTTACAAACAACCCTCTTCAAAGTACATACCATGGTGTCATTTTATGACTTTATTTTTCTATTGGTTATTTTCTACTTTTCTTGTTTTCCTAGGTATTTTATGACTTTTGTATAAGATATTCATCACTGAAAAAATCTCAGCTTTGATTGGGTGCTTATGCAATAAAAAATGTCAAATTCTAAAAAAATAAAATCCCAAACAAAATCTGGCATAGTGATCTTAGAAGCGCCCAATAGAACATGTAAATAGGATCGAAAGTTGAAACATTTAATAAAATACTTTTTTCCTTTGCTTGGGAAGATTCTTCAACAATATTCGCCCCATATCATCATTTATGGATCCTTGCCGCTCTTATATAAATATACATTGTCTTCTAATTAATGTAAGCTTACATGGGCCTTCAAGCATCTTTTATTAGTTTGTGTCCTTTCTATTTTGTTCAGTAATTATACTAAACCAAGTGATTTGCTTTGACTTGAATACCATGGCAATTGATGCAGGACAACTTCATTTCTTACATGTTTCTATGGCATTTCATGGAACTCTTTTGTACAAAAAAATCATGGGAGGATATTAAGATGTGGATGATCTCACATGTTTTGAACATTTTGGGAGCAGATTAACTGTGGCATTTAACCCATTACAAGTGACACTATTCTGATCTATAATGGAAAAAAGATCAGACTATTTTCAATAAAGTTGGACCTTCTTAAAGCTTCTACAAAAGAGTCTTGGCCTTAAAAGAAGTTGCATTGCATTGAATTATTAACACAAGAGTAGCTTCTCACTTCTCAGTGAGCAGTTGTTAATATAAAATTATTAACATTTTTTTAACTTTTAGATTGGCTTGTTGACAGAGTAGAATTTTACTACATACTTCCAGATTGATTCCCTAGTATATTTAATTTCAGAAGTTATTTGTCTATTTATTGAACCCATTATCAAGGTAATTTAGATGTTATTTTCTCGGTAACTCTAGAACAAGATGTTTAAACATGGACTTGGTCGTTAGTCACTTGAGACTTACAAGCAACTTTGGACTCCTGATCTTGGTCCCATGGATGGACAATCTTTGTTCCATAGTGCTAGTTTGGGTCTGTTTCATTGCTCTCCCACTTTAATTTTGGAATAATGGCATCTATTGTGTCAGTGCATTACTAAACATGTGACAGTTGCAAATTTTACTCAATCTTGAGATGACACCTTATGCTCACATTTGTATATTTTGTGATATTGAAAAACACTTGTCTTAGAAGAGCTATTTAAATCTCTTCAATTATGTCTATGAACAACTAATAGACTATGAGCCCATGCCTTCTCGATGTTGATCTATCATAAGGCCACTTCTCCAGAGATTGTCTCAACTTGATGTTGCAAAAGAAAATAAAGATATATGCAATGGTCCACATATTTAGATGAAATGATCATTCTTTTAAGCCTCTGTTGTCTTCAATTTCATCCCTAACTTGTATTTATTATTATTGTAGTTGGCAACACTTTCTCAGCTCTATGTAATGAGGACCAAGAGTCTTAAGAGTCATTTTCCAAAGACTAATGAGGACCAAGAGTCTGAAGAGTCATTTTCCAAAGACTAAAGCGAATGCAAATGTTGATTGCATTAAGATAATGAAAGTAAATAAGCATTCTCACAACCACAAAGAGATAGAAGCATCAACGAGAAGTTCACCAACTCAACATCAATGCAAACCTTCTAAGGAAGATGCTTCAAGCCATGCACAATGCCATAAGCTTCAAGAATTACCTCCATCTGTAAATTTTGCTTCCTCGATTCTTGACAAGCAAATTGTTAATAGGCCTATGGGCTTGTTGACTATTGAACAAAAACCTGCACATACTTATTTTTAAGAGTGTCCAACATGAATGATGTTATGTTTGATTTAAGAAGCAAAGAAGAATTGATAACACTTGAAATTTGTGTTTATGTGCAAAATCTTGTTAGTAGATGGGATAAAATAATTATTAATTTGTGTTTTAGAGAAATAGAGAGAAATTGTCCACAAGGCTTAGGAGCTTGTTTATGTTTGTAGAATGATATGTTTAATTTATTTTTTATCTACTGTTCTACATTGACAGTTTCTAATAGTGGATGGTCCTTAGTCAAACTGTTATATTTGTAAAATTGTTAAATTGGTAGAATGTTTCACTGGTAACATATTATGGGTTGTCATTGTTGTTTGTTGTATTACAAATGAATCCTTGTCAATAATATAATCCTTGTGTAGCTATGTGACATTTGAAATGTTACATGTATGACCACTTCATAGCAAATAACATTCATATAGTATTGTGCACTTAAAACGCTATAAAGCATTTTTTGGTTAAATCAACAATATGTACATCTTTCAGGATATAGCCCCATATGATATAACATTTGGTTAGGAGGATTCGTTTTTGAGTGTGTTATGTATTTTCTTGTTTTCCAAGCATTTTCCAAGATTTCAATATGAGATCTGAGTCAGAGGACTCTAAATTTAGATATCGCCTCTTACTAGATCCTAACAAACATTTTTACATGAGATCTAAGAGTTCAAGAGAATTTGATATTTGATTATATAAATAAGAGGTTTTAGTTTATCACTGTAATGATTCTATAAACCATCTAATAGATTGATAATAATTTAAATAAAATGAAGCATGATTTACATCAAGAGATGTAAAAAATTAGAATACTACTTCTTGCATAGTATATAGGTAGTAGGTACATAGAACAACAAACTCAGAAATCAGAGTCTTCATCTGATGGATATCTATAATGTATGAAATCAGTTTGATTTTCAAGTGGGATTATATGAGTTTTGTAGATGGATGCCTAACAAAATCTTCAAAAGCAGCTAAAAAGCAAGAAGTTGAAAGCAACACCAATGTAGTTTTGAGTATAATTGACCATGGTATGAATGAAAAAGTAATAGAAGATGCCTTGTTTAAACAGGAGCCAGTAAAGGAAAGTTGCTCTGAAGCTGTTGAGACAACCTCAAGTAAGAAGCAAGAGGCATAATATTCAAGTATAGTTATTCTTGATCCAGGAATCAGTTGTATAGATAACCCTCCAACAGGAAATTCAAAAGCAGGTGAAAGGGAAGAAGTTGAATGCCATACCTTAAGCTCAAGTATAATTGAATGTGGGATAAATGATTGTAGTCCAGATTGCAAAAGAGAGGATTCTACACAAGCTAATATCACATTGCCAGAGAAGGACATGCATGGTGATACTAAAGTAATTGTACAGGAAACACAACCTAAAATTACCATCAATGAAGCGATTAATGAAAATTATGTTGGATCAAAATCTCATTTGCTAGAGGCCATGGTCTATAGAGAAGGACATGCATGGTGATACTAAAGTAATTTTACTGGAAACAAAGCCTAAAATTACCATCAATGAAGCCATTAATGAAATTTTTGTTGGATCAGAATCTCATCTGGTAGAGGCCATGGTCTATACTAATGAAGAAAAGAGCATAGTAGAACAAGTTGTATCTGTCAAACCTGAAGATTATATTGAAGTCGTGTATTGGCATAACTGTCAAACCTAAAGATTATATTGAAGTCGTGTATTGGCATAAATAAAATAAAGACATATTACTACTTAAGGGTTTGGATATTAAGCTTTTATGCATTGAAAGGGGATAAACTTGTGAAATTTGTAATATCATTTTGCAAAGCCAACGCTAAGGAGGAAAGAGTCAGGTGAGGAAGATAGAACAACTGAAGGTCATGTGTAAGATTACCAATTGCAGAACCCCTCTCTTGGTTTACAATAGGGAAAAGTTGAAGCCGTGTATTGACATAAAAGAGAAAGAAATTAAAGATAGATTACTACTTAAGGGAGGCGCATATGACAAAAATGACAAGAATGACAAATAGAGAAACCCATTTCCACTTCAAGTATGGGTGGATTACCTATTTTGAGCTAATGGAGCCTGTGCAAGAAAATGCCTCCATTCATTGCCTCTATTACTACTTTGATTTACAAACATATAAAAGTGAGATTCGATATAATGAAGGAGGTTAGAAGGTAGCAATAGAGGTAGTGAATGGAGCCAGTGCAAGAATGAAAAAAAAAAAAAACTAAAGAGGCATACCGTCAATCACAAATTAAGGAAAGAGATTTCACTAACCTCTCTCAAGTAGAAATCCCTAACGTGCTCTCCTTCTCTGTTAATGCCTACAACTATCTTCCAATCGTCCCTGATTTTCTTGCAGAGGGAAAACAAGAATAATGCTTATTCAAAAAACCGTGGAGATAAAATTAAAAAGAGTCAGGGAAAAATATTGCACAAACAAAAGCAAATAAACCTTATCATAGCATTTTACCTCAAGATTCTGCACAAATTGTGTCTGCACACCAATGTTGATGAGCAAAAAGGAGCAAAATATGCATGAAAAACTCCTTCGATTGTTACTTCAATCCATTCACATAAACTAAAGCTTGTAAAGAACACAATGGAATAGAAGCTTTTAAAGAGCACAATGGCGGTGAGGTTACCACAGTGTTGGTGCCTTAACTATAGTTTTTTTTGCATGGATATCCAATGGCGGTGTTGTTAACAAGGCGTGCGAAGTGCAGTTGTGAAATGTAGTCTTGAAGTGTAGTTGTGAAGTGTAAAATTCTGCGGGAATTCTCCAGCAAAATTTTGGTGCTTGAGACAATTTCTCTTAGGCGTGAGACTTTTTTGGTGGGAAAATCCCACAATAAAGAGCCTATTGGCTAATTAACATAAATATAATAAAAACTAGCACTTGCACCTATAGAAGGTTCAAGGGAGACGCCACTAGGAAATAAAAATAAAAGCATAAATGAATTGAAACAATACATAATTGGTTATATAAAAATATATTTGTATACACGTATGCATTTTATAATATAAGTAGGTACATCATTTGTTGGAATCTATTTTCTTTATAAACAATGAGATCCATTTGAACAATTTTCTAGCTAAGCTTCAATGGGGCAAGTACTTGGTATCTAGTGATATGGCACTTGAAGAAATTATCCAACATGCCCATGCACAAATAGTCTGATCCTACATGACAAATGTGGAAGTTGCATCAATCAATGTAGCCAAGGTAGTTACCTTATTAGGAGGGCTATACCTAACAATAAAATAGAGCACCACCTTATTACCAAAAAGGCAACTCCTCAATTGAATAAATGGACTAACAAGTCATAAAGGAAGAGACAAGGTTGATATCACTATCAAAAATAACTTTCAAATAATCCCAATTCCAGTTCACAATTTTATCAAACTTTGAACGACATCAGCTTGTGACTTCTTTAAATATGGAATACCGAGTAACTATACTAACAACAATTGAAAGACAAGTCAAGCTAACTGCTAATTTTACAAATATTGGGTCACATGCAATGTCCACATATGTTGTTCCTCCCTTTTATATGTGTTGACAGTCAACAACCATCATCCATTTGTAAACTATCCTTGATTTAAGTCTCTTGCTTATTTGACTGCTAGAATTTGGGATTTAATTGTCCATTCTTCTTCTTACTATCTTGAACACCTTCTCACATATATTGCCTTCAGCCATTCTATCTTCCTATGACTATTGGACAGTGATGACTGTCATGAATGCCAACTATTTTCTTATTTTTGATAGAATTATCCCCGCCTGAGTTATGTTTACTACTTTCTTTCTTTTTTACTTACATTGAATATGCAAGAGGAGAGTCATACAAGTCATCAAGTAAGTAATCTACAAAGACCGTGATTCTATTTAACAAAGGACACAAGGACAACATATAATATGAACCTTCTCAGATCATATAAAAGTCCTTTAACAAGCAAGATAGTAATAAATCCTATGACAAACATGTGGGGAAATGTACTACAAAAATAGGGCAGTCATATCTAGATGGTTTAAGGTGGAAAAGATAGTTGATAATGATGTAGTCATTATTCAACATAAAATTCAACTACAATTCCATTGAGTAGGTCTAATAAGAAGTGAATAAGGGGTTTCAATGCATTGGGAGAAGACTCATCTAGGAAAAATTCACCATGAGCAATTCACCGTTGGAAAATTCATCGCCAACAATTCACTGTGGAAAAATTCACCGCCATGACAAATTCACCTCAAGGAAAATTCACCACCAGCAATTCACCAGCACAAAAAATCATCGTATTAAAAGTTTGCAATTAATTTTCGTGGTGGTGAATTGCTGGTGATGAATTTTCCTTGAGGTGAATTTGTCATGGCGGTGAATTTTCCTACAGTGAATTGTTGGCGGTGAATTTTCCGATGGTGAATTGCTAGCGGTGAATTTGCCTAATGCTGGAGAAGACAGTCAAGGTGAATGAATAGGGCAGTCTTATCCCTAAAACATGGTCACTTGTTCATAAAGGAAGGCACAATGATGGTCACAACATCAAGAGAAATCATGACAATCACCAAGAGAGGACATCCATGTCATATAAGACAATCATGTCCTACAAGACAAAGCTAAGGTTAGTAAAAAGCATATTGTGACATGACAGTAGGCATGACAGAGGAGAGATTATTGTCAAGGGAAAGGACAATATTATGGAGCAACTGCACAACTAAATATTAGGGAAGTGCAATCCAAGAAAAGGACATTTTTGAGGCCAATGTTAAAGTGGAAACTTGTGTGTCAGCTGTGGTATTGAGCTCTATGGATATGAGTGTTGCCAAAGTCAAGATAAATATTCCTTTAACAAAATTGATAGGGAAGTGAACAAGACAAGATAGTCTTTTCCAAGTGCATAGGATAGTTACACGATGACAATCATGGCAATGTATAACAGGTTCAAAGGACATTGGACAAGTGAATGCTTTCATGGGAAATGGTTGTAAGCAACAAGTTGGATACCTGCAAGTGACAAAACCAACAACATGAATAATGATGAAATGGTCATGAAGAGTGAATGGAAGTATTTTGAAGGAAAGATATTTCAATCATATTGAGAGAGTAATGACTCTCTTCAACAACTCCACACAACAGTCTACCATGGATAGTGCTATAATCTCATGTCATATTTCAGTATAAGGGGATGTTCATGATAGGACTGCTATCACCTGAAATTGCACCCTGTTGAACCTGATGTTCAACACCTCAGTGTAACATGGGAAGACCTCCAAAGTTGTGGGTTACTTGTGGACAAAGGTCAACCTCCAGAGAAGGTCGACTTCCTTTGGTGTCACCTAAACTATTGATTCTGTAAAGGGGAAAGGGAGAAGGAGAATGCATAAAAATGAAGATTAATCCTATGGTGATACACCGAATTGATAAGAGCAATGGAATACTCAAGTTACACTTGAATATTGATGATGGATATGGTACTGCACAACTAGATTCTATAGATTATGCATACAAACAAGTTCAACATGCACACACTTTCAAGAAGGAAAAGCAGATTTTCACAAATTAAAAGCTCATGTGCAATTAAGTAAACACAGTTTGTAACCTACATAATACTACCTTTGCAAAGAAAGGCATGCTAACATGAGACAAAGCTATAAGGAAAATAAAAGATTTCACTGAGTAGCTTGATGAATCACTTAAAAATGCACAATACTTCACAAGAACCAGAAGGAAAAAAAAATGAACCATCAATGGTAACCAAGGTAAATTTTATATAACATGCTCCAAAACAAGTTACAGAAGTTTGCTAATCTGAGAGAGGACTGCAAAAGTCACGAACGTCAGAAAAAGCATCCCCAAAACCCCTTTACAAGAAGGCAAAAAATGCCATATATACAAAAGTGTGTCGGCCCCTTAGGGCTTACAAAAATATCTACCTTAGAAAGATATGTCCTTAGATCTTTTTCTAAATTGAGTTACTTCTGCATTCAATGTGTTATCCTTGCTGTCCATTCTTGAATATCCTTTATCAGCTGGCATCCCAGCTGTCCCTATGACTCATGGCCTCTCTGCACTCCTCTTGTTTCAGATCTTTCTTCAAGTTGATCCCCCCGCCAGTGTTCATCGAGCTGCTCCATCGCTTTTGACTTCAGAGCAGATCCATGTCGATTTACATTTTGTTGATCTTCCTCTCACCGGTCAAACTGTTGTGGCTCTCCTATAGCTTCCTCTGATTGGTCAAACAAATGCCACACAAGCCTCTTCGAGCGGTCAAAAGCTCTTCATCAGAACTGCATATCGGTGAGACACTAACCGTGTCTCCCTGATGCAATTATGCTCTTATAGCAGCTATCGGCATAACACGTGACGGTCGGAAAGACCTCATATCGAATGCAAAAGCCAAAGTTATATCGATATCAAAAAAATGTTGCCCAGACTATCGTTGTCGGCCAGATGTTACAACGAGCCCTTCATCTTTCTCCCTGAGACCAAACCTTTTGTCTCGGCAAGACTCCCCTCCAGTCGGGAAGACCTTTCATCGATATCCATCCCTCTCGGCGAGACCTTTGTTATCGGCAAGACCTCATGCCGAGCTCAAAACACTACGCTGAAGGGAGAAACCCTCAGTGTGATTCACAATCATCGGCGAGACATCTCCCCGATGGCACATCTTTTCACCGAGACCCTACCTCTTTCGTTGAGACATCATGTCGAAGTCAATTCCGTGGCCAGGAGTCTTACCGATTTCAAATATCCATTTGGTGAGACCCTGTCGGGTCAGCAAGACCTTACGGCGAGCGCATTCCACTTTCCCTGAGCTCATTCTTTTTTTGGTGTGACCTCCACTGGTTGGCAAGACCTTTCGCTGAGCTCTTTTGTTTCACTGAGACTCTATCCTTTCAGGAAGACATCTCCCTGGGACCATTCATCCTTCTTTCGGTGAGACACTGGCAGGTCGGGAAGACCTCATGCAGAAGCCCCATCATTATACCACTATGCTCCTCCATTGGCGAGACACCCATGTGTCGATGAGACCTTCTACTGAAGGCAAAGCACTATACCGAGACCCTTCATTTGTCGGCAGGATCTTATACTTTCGCCGAGACATCATGGCGACTTTACTTTCCTTTGCCCTGAGCTCACATCTTTCGGCAAGACCCCGTCGGGTCAGCGAGACATCATGGCGAACTCCTTTCGCCGATGTCGCTTCCTTTCTTGTCAGAGAGACCACCACTAGTCAACGAGACCTTTCACCGAGCTTGTTTCCTTAGCCGAGACGTCCTTCCTATCGGCCAGACCTTACGCCAAGCTCCTCTTCTTTTCCCGAGTTCACTTCACTTCGGTAAGACCCTATCGGGTCGGGGAGACCACATGACGAACTCATTCCACTTCGACGAGACCACCTTCGGTCGATGAGACATCACCCCGAGTTCAACATCTCACCAAGGGCTCCATTCTTTCGGTGGGACTTTGCCCATTCGGCCAGACTTCATGCCGAGGCTTTCATCTCTTGGCGAGCTCAGACCTTCATTCAGGGAGACTTCATCCTATCGGTGAGACCTTTTGCCGAGATCATTTCATTTCACCGAGACTTGTGCTTGGTCGCCGAGACATCACGGCGAACACAAACATCTCCCCAACGCCAACCTTATGAGCTACCTTTGGCGAGACATCCCACGCGAAGAGACACATAAAGAGTCATGGCAACCCGAATGTCTTGGCGACTAGTTTATTCAAACAAATAGAGGGCACTGCTAGTCGACAAGACAACAAGAGGGTCTTGTCGACTCTCTTCTCTGATAAGTTTTGTGCCAAAACCGATTGAGGCATGCTTTTCAACTGAGCTCCTTGTGAAATGTCATCAGATGCATGACCTAACCCTCGATGCAAATGTCCCACTTGGCCCTTATGAACATCTGAAACATAATTTATCCTGCCTGATTGAGCCCGTAGGTGAAAATTGAGCAACATTTCTGGCGACCTCAACTAGATGTTTGCCTGCTAAACATGAAAACCAATAGCCTAGGCTTATCCATTGGGCATGGAGTCATTGGGAAAACTGAGGAACAAACTTGGAGCAACCTTGCACATGGCTGTAACTCATTTGTAACTTATTAGAACACTTGGAACCTTATTGAAAACAGGAAAACTACAAAAGTGAAACTATTTAACTGTGTTGGGACAACACTTAGGGAATTGAAAAATTGCAACTAAACCTACCCTACACTAACCAGTAAGAAATTGGTCAAACAAAACCATTCACAGGATGACTGAAATAGCTGCCCATCCTTCTCAATACGCAGTGACTGGCATGTTTAAGGACAACTGAGTAAAAGTGAAAAATAGAAAAAAGTTTAACAAGGCGATGCACTGCCTCTCGAAAGGGGTGAATGAGTTCACTTACCTCACTAGATAGACCATACGTATTGTCAACCAAAGGAGGATAAGTGAGCTGAACATACTCTTGTTTGGTTGTCAGTGCATCTTGGATATCTCCTTTCGCTGTACCTTCATGTGTAGGTACAAGATTGGTCCTTGGTGTTGTATTGGACTCCGTTTGAGCTAGGTATTTGATTGGACAACCTCTGGTAAGGGTAAAGCTTGAACCTTCCTGGCTGATCTCTTGCTCGTGGGCGACCTCTTCATCACTTTGCTGGCTAGAAAAGCTTAATCCTTGTGGCTGACTTAGTGAAGAGATATAAACCTTCTCAGTATGATCATCTTTTGCACAAGAGAAAGGAAGCTCATCTAACTAGATATGATCTTGTAAGATAGGTTCATGAGGCTCCTCCTGTATTTTCAACATTTCTGCAAGTTGCTGGTCAAGATCATCAGAACCCTCAACTTCTTCTGATTCTTTGCTATCCAATGTTGAACAAAACTGTTCAATAATACATGTGGACAACTCTTCAAAAAGCTCAACATTGGCTTCCTCATCCAAAACACACTCAAAAACATCAAAATTCTCACCTTGGAGGACAAAATCAGGTTCAATTCCAGGTTTTTTTTCCTGAATTAAGCCTCCATTGTCTTGTTGGTTGCCACCAATCAGCAACTCTCCAATGTCCTCCTTTTGTTCAATCATTTGTTGTTGTTGCTTTCTATATTCCTCCATAGCTAGATGCAACAGATTTGGAATTCTAATCTCCTCCCGGGTGAATGAACTAACTTGAACAGTGAGCTGCTCTTCTTCTGCAACAACTCTCTGTTCTTCGAAACTCCCCTCAAGCTGCCTCTTTTGAAACTCCCCCATTAGTTGGTGCTGATAATCTGAGTAAGCTTGAGTATTTCGTACCTAAGCAGACAAGAACTTCATTTGTCCTTCCTTAGCAGCTATTTACTGTTTGAGGCCTTCTTCGAACTGGATTCTTTTTGCGACTCTCTCTTGATCATAAAAGTAGACTTGTTCAACCATTTCTTACTGCTACATAATGATACCTTTCTGCACCTTGATATCAACCAACATCCTAGATATGCAGGCAAGCACCCTACTAATATCATTAATCTCCATACTGTGAAGACCTTGACTTAGATCCCACAACATATGGTCAATCTGTTGGAGCAGGTCCAATATGTTCTGGTATGGATGTTTTTTAGGCTGATTATATAAATAATCATACTGGTTAACATCAGAAACCTCCTCTTGGGGTTGATTTTGATCAAATATGGATTGAAACAAAGGTTGAACCGGAGTGGGAGGGTGGGAGACATGATGAAAACGTTGATTAGTTGTTGCTGCAAAGGAAATTGGGTTGAAACCAACATTATGGTTGGTTGAATGTAACTGATAAGAAGGTGTAGGAGCAACATACTCATGATGTGGAGGGTAATAGTAAACATTTTCATGAATATTTGACATCTTTTCATTCAAAGAGTTGGAAACTCAGAACTAACAGATTCTTTTGAAACATACCAACACTTGTGCTTGTGAAAACAAAAGATTTAAGCTCGAAGGCGCCAGGTGTTGTTCGAACTTCCTCCAAAGGCTGAATGATACTGAGGTAAACACCAAATCTCTTAGTATGTTGAATTTCTTATTAATGCACTAGCTTTTTTGCTACTTCCCAAACTCAAAGTCACCAGATATGCTTAAAAACGACCTCTAAAAGGCTATTAGCTCACTATCAGCATATCAAAAACAACAAGACTTAGGAGTTTTACTTCTGACTGAGTCCCATCGGGAGTGGAAAAACTATTATCACCTAAAATTGCACCCTGTTGAACCCAATGTTCAACACCTTAGTGTAACATGGAAGACCTCCAAAGCTGTGGGTTACTTGTGGACATAGGTCAACCTCTGGAGAAGGCTGACTTCCTGTGGTGTCACCTAAACTACTAATTCTGTAAAGGGGAAAGGGAGAAGGAGAATGCATGAAAATGAAGATTAATCCTATGGTGATACACCGAACTGATAAGAGCAATGGAATACTCAGGTTATACTTGAATACTGATGATGGATATGGTACTACACAACTAGATTCTGTAGATTATGCATACAAATAGGTTCGACATGCACACACTTTCAAGAAGGAAAAGCAGATTTTCACAAATTAAAAGCTCATGTGCAATTAAGTAAACACAGTTTGTAACCTACATAATACTACCTTTGCAAAGAAAGGCATGCTAACATGAGACAAAGCTATAAGGAAAATAAAAGATTTCACTGATTAGCTTGATGAATCACTTAAAATGCACAATACTTCACAAGAACCAGAAGGCAAAAAAAATGAACCATCAATGGTAACCAAGGTAAATTTTATATAACATGCTCCAAAACGAGTTACAGAAGTTTGCTAATCTGAGAGAGGACTGCAAAAGTCACGAACTTCAGAAAAAGCATCCCCAGAACCCCTTTACAAGAAGGCAAAAAATGCCATATATACAAAAGTGTGTCGGCCCCTTAGGGCTTACAAAAATATCCGCCTTAGAAAGATCTATCCTTAGATCTTTTTTCTAAATTAAGTTACTTTTGCATTCAATGTGTTATCCTCGCTGTCCATTCTTGAATATCCTTTATCAGTCGGCATCCCAGCTGTCCTTGTGACTCATGGCCTCTCTGCACTCCTCTTGTTTCAGATCTTTCTTCAAGTTGATCCCCCCGCCAGTGTTCACTGAGCTGCTCCATCACTTTTGACTTCAGAGCAGATCCATGTCGGTTTACATTCTGTTGATCTTCCTCTCACTGGTCAAACTGCTGCGGCTCTCCTATAGCTTCCTCCGATTGGTCGAATAGATGCCACACAAGCCTCTTCGGGTGGTCAAAAGCTCTTCATCAGAATCGCATGTCGATGAGACACTGACCGTGTCTCCCCGATGTGATTATGCTCTTATAGCAGCTATTGACATAACACACGATGGTCAGAAAGACCTCATATCGAATGCAAAAGCCAAAGTTATATCGATATCAAAAAAATGTCGCCCAGACTATCACTGTCGGCCAAATGTTACAGCGAGCCCTTCATCTTTCTCCCTAAGACCAAACCTTTCATCTCGACAAGACTCCCCTCCAGTCGGGAAGACCTTTCATCGATATCCATCCCTCTTGGCGAGACCTTCGTTATCGACAAGACCTCACGCCGAGCTCAAAACACTACGCTGAAGGGAGAAACCCTCAGCGTGACTCACAATCATCGGCGAGACATCTCCCCGATGGCACATCTTTTTGCCGAGACCCTACCTCTTTCGTCGAGACATCATGTCGAAGTCAACTCCATGGCCAGGAGTCTTACCGATTTCAAATGTCCATTCAGCAAGACCTTACGACGAGCGCATTCCACTTTCCCCCAGCTCATTCTTTTTTCGGTGTGACCTCCACTGGTCGGCAAGACCTTTCGCCGAGCTCTTTTGTTTCGCCGAGACTTTATCCTTTCGGGAAGACATCTCCCCAGGACCATTCATCCTTCTTTCGATGAGACACTGGCAGGTCGGGAAGACCTCACGCTGAAGCCCCATCATTATACCGCTATGCTCCTCCGTTGGCGAGACACCCATGTGTTGGTGAGACCTTCTACCAAAGGCAAAGCACTATACCGAGACCCTTCATTTGTCGGCAGGATCTTATACTTTCGCCGAGACATCGTGGCGACTTTACTTTCCTTTTCCCTGAGCTCGCATCTTTCGGCAAGACCCCGTCGGGTGGGTGAGACATCATGGTGAACTCCTTCTTTCGCCAATGCCGCTTCATTTCTTGTCAAGGAGACCACCACTAGTCGGCGAGACCTTTCACCGAGCTTGTTTCTTTTGCCGAGACGTCCTTCCTATCAGCCAGACCTTACGCCAAGCTCCCCTTCTTTTCTCAAGTTCACTTCACTTCGGTAAGACCCTATCAGGTCGGCGAGACCACACGGCGAACTCATTCCACTTCGGCAAGACCACCTTCGGTCGGTGAGACATCACCCCAAGTTCAACATCTTGCCGAGGGCTCCATTCTTTCGGCAAGACTTTGCCCATTCAGCCAGACTTCATGCCGAGGCTTTCATCTCCTGGTGAGCTCAGACCTTCATTCGGGGAGACTTCATCCTGTCGGTGAGACCTTTTCCGAGATCATTTCATTTTGCTGAGACTTGTGCTTGGTCGCCGAGACATCACGGCGAACACAAACATCTCCTCGACGTCAACCTTGTGAGCTACCTTCGGTGAGACATCCCACGCAGAGAGACACATAAAGAGTCATGGTGACCCGAATGTCTTGGCGACTGGTTTATTCGAACAAATAGAGGGCACTGCTAGTCGGCAAGACAACAAGAGGGTCTTGCTGACTCTCTTCTCTAATAAGTTTTGTGCCAAAACCGATTGAGGCATGATTTTCAACTGAGCTCCTTGTGAAATGTCATCAGATGCATGACCTAACCCTTGATGCAAATGTCCCACTTGGCCGTTATGAACATCTGAAACATAATTTATCCTGCCTGATTGAGCCTGTAGGTGAAAATTGAGCAACAAGGACAACAGTCTTGATGTCTGTACAGTTGTTCCTACTTCACATTGAAAGGCACTTAAAGATGTATTTTTCAAAGGACAATCATTAGAGAATCTTGGAGACACCAATGGTTGACAATCCTAGTAAGATAAGGTCAAGAGAGCTATAAGGTAGTCATTCTAGGGCTAAAGGGCTAGAAGAGTGACAAATTTATAAACGTGACTTTTGTTGCATGGCAATCAAATCATAGTAAAAAATTGGAGACATGATAGAGGGCATATAGCAAAGAATGTCAGAGAACACTAAATCCATGACTCTTGATAAGGATGATACTACAGAGGTTGGTGATTAAGTGAAGAGATAAAATATAGTTGTGGGTTTGGAGACCTGCAATAATGTATTGATGATGAATCAACCAATGAATTCAAGGGCCTTAGAGTCCATGCATGGACAATAAGGAAGGGTAGTTGGAAATGCACAGGAATTAATGAAAATTTACAGATATTTAGATGACTATGCAAAGATACAAAGACATTCATGATGACACTCCAAGGTCATAGCCATGAGTCATGTAAAGTATAATGATAATCCCTTTAAAGGTAGCCACAATACTTTTTTCAATCATAATCAATAGTGTTTTACAAAGGGGCGGGATATTGCTTTTTATTCATAGTATGCAACTCTAAAAAGAAGGAGACAGTGCTACTAGTTGGCCATTTTCTGACTGCTAACAAGATGACACTTTGCAAAGAAGGAATGACTAACTAACCATGAAGACGACGAGTGTGATGGATGTCAATTATGTAGGGCTCTTGTGCGTTGTACTAGGCATTTAACATGATGGGGGTGTTGGAAGGGCTTTTTTTTAAGAAACGATGAAATAGTTCAATTTGAACGAGCATCAATTTGTTTCACTACGATCATGAGGTCAGTTGATTTTGTTTTATTTTTCCTTGTCATGGCATTTTAGGGTTTACTTGTAATGTGAAAGTGAAATGAAGCCACCATGAATTATTTGAGTCGCTTAGTGTGGGGATTTACAAGGCCTTCACGGGAAAAATCCACTATTCATCTTTATCTTGTTCTCTTGGTAAAAAGAGAAGCAGGAAGAACGAGGCCCATGGATATGGATTACAATAGCGTACAAGTTAAGACATTTTATAATAAAAATGAAAGCATTTGCCTAGGAACTAGGTAAGAAGCAAATTTGGTAATTTTCACAGTGTGTGGGAGATATATCAACGATGTCCACTCTCCACGGGACCCGACCTTTTATGGTTTAACCTAAACAAATAGTTTATCGCCATGATCTACAAAACAAGTCCACATTAGGTATTTTTTAATTAAAAATTAGGTATCACTTTAATTGAAAAGTAAGTAATCTTCAGGCTTGGAATACTAAGAGTGTACGTACCAAGCAGAGAAGTCGCACTGTGACTGGGGAAAGAGCTGGCCTCTACATATATACGTAATATATAAACTTTGGGGGTGAAGGCACTTTAGGTTTTTTAATGGCAGCCATGAAAAATATTCAGGCAGGCAACAAACAGGAAGAAAAAGCAATGAAGTAAAATTGTTGAGGGTAGGGGCTTGTGATAGTGGTGAAAATAGCAACAACGAGCTTAAAATCTTATTAGATTCATGCCCGAGTGTGCAACAGAGGGTAATTTTTGAGAACCGCGGGCCTTTGCTAGCAAGACTCATTTTCAATTCTCCAGAAGATGTTGTGGAAGGCCTTGCATTTCTTTGGAAGTAGCATTTGTCAGGTGTTCATTCATGGAGCCCTGAAATTTGCTCAGACTCTGGTGACGTACAAAGCAAGGCACAAAATTGCACGAGAGATTTCTCCACCATAGGCTTCTTCACAACAACAGACTTTGCAATGTATTTATACACAGAAATTACAGGAAACAATAATAGTTGGTAAGTATTGCATTAAAATCAAATAAAATATCTAAAAAAGAGATCAAACCAAATCATTTATTTACTGCAATGTTGTGTACAAAGATCGTTTTAGAGCAGATTGATTTGCATTTACTCACTCCACCAATACAACCAACCATGAGCAAATTATTTAGTAGCAAGTTGTTTCTAACACGAGAGAGGGGTTTACACGACTGTCAAATGGTATACCGTGCATGAGACAAGTATCTTGATGGCTTGTGGAGTGACAAGTCCACAATAAAAGCCTATTGGCTAAAAATACATTCATTGATCCACAACCCTTTAAATAAAAATAATGCTATTTATCAAATAGAACAATAAATAGAATTAAAAAGTGACATGAAAATCAATTTACACTACTAACTTTTTTATAATTAAAATAAATTTGAAAAAAAATATATATTAAAAAAATTCATAACATCTTATTGATTAATTCTTTACCAATAATTTGTTACCAACTAATGAAACTTAAACAATGCATTAATACTACGTAGAAACTAATTAGCCGATAGGCTATTTATTGTGTGCACAACCCATCAAAATTGTCCCATGCCTGAAAAAATTCACCCCAAAAAAAATCGGCGGCTGTGAAATCGTAATCGAGTGGCTGAAAAATAGCGAAATTTGTTTGTAATTCTCATCTATACAACAAAGCAACGAAATTTTCGCCAAAACAATGACCAATATTATGTTGTTGTCGTATCTATATGCAATAAAGCTGCAAAAAAACTCATTGCGAATAGGTTATGAACTAATGGGAGGTTTTTAATCCTTATCCATTCAACAAGAAACTGAAAACTTCGTCAAAACCATTACCGCCATTATGGTGTTGCCATATTTTTAGATCTACTTCCGTTTGATATTCTAGGGTTTGGTAATTTCCTCGAATGCTCTCCATTTTGCTGCAATCACCTGTTGAATGGATCCTGTCCAAAAAAGCATTAAAAAGGCTAAGTGGATGTCATCTCTGGGCAAGGAAAGGAGAGGCGAGTCGTGCAGAAGGCGACCAAGAGGAGGGTAGCACGCTTAAGAGGGATAATGCACCTCACTGGGGGTCACGCAGGCTGAGACCCTCCAATGGAGCTAGCTTGGCTGCCTCCACCCATATATATTCTTCTAAAAAGAAATTCCTTTGCTTATTTCCATGGTATCTCTGATTCACCTAAATAATAACTTTTAAGCAAACAATTGGCAGGTGTACAACCAAAAGACGTGATCTTGGTCAGAATCTCCCTGCATTTCGTGCCAAACTGTTAGTTTTGGAATAGGGCATGGTCATTCATTTAAGCTTTTTAGGATAAGGAATCTTTTCACATGTTGAAGTTGCAACTGCAACATTAGACGTGCCTTAAAAAATAGAACCAAAGACAAGACACGCGAACTATTTGACAAAATGCCTCAAAGGAATGTGGTTTCATAGAATGGTAGGGTTGTAGGATATGTAAAGATGATTTTTTTCATATTTTTATTTTATTCATATACAAACATTATTTTAAAAATGCATCCAGAAACATTCCAAAAGTATGAGGGTTTCATACATTTACACACATATTCATTTCCTTTTTTGAAAGTAACATTCAGATTTGTACAAAAGTAATATACAGTTTTTGTTTGAAATGAAATAATGAAGCTTTTTTTAAGGCTTTAATTTTCAATCCACACAACATGAATGCAAAATGTAGCATTACACAGTAGGTACATTAGCTGCCAGTCAATGCCTCCAAAGGAATGTTACATTTTCTCTAAATATACAAAATCTAACTTTAATGGCCTTTAACAGAGCACACTTCTCTTCAATGCCCACTGCCCAAACAATAACATTCTCAAGTCGAAATCCCCCAGCCAAGAAGAGCTTGTGTGAAAGCCAAAGAATAGTGAAGGAAAGAAAGGAGGAAGACATGCGTTAAAAGATACTTTGATTTAGACTTTTGGTGGAATGATTGTTCTTTCTGTCTGTTTTGATCATTAGAGGGAATGTAAATGTAACTATTCTTGTATGTTATGTAAATCATGTTTGTTGTTCTTTATTGGAGGTGGAAGAAATAATCTAACACATTTTTAAAGTTATATTAATTCTTTTGTCAAGTGCGTTTATTGAAAAATATAAACTAATCAATAAGTTCATTTTTTAGATATCTTTTTAAGAACTTCCAAATTCAAATTTGTGACATTCACTGTAGACTATACAAGCCTTTACCATTGGGCCAACCTAAGTTGTACTAGGGTACCACTAGAAGCTAACAAAATGACTAAGAGCTATGGGTGGTGTTGTTTGCAATTTTGAAGCTCAAAATTTTAAACCTTTCCCCTGTTGTGAATTGTGATACTGGCTAATTCAAACCTCAAGCCGGGATGCTATGAATGGTTGTTGAGCATGCTTGTAATGCATTAAGAAAGGTGAGTCTCAGATAATAAAGGAAATGAGTTTTTGATGAAGATTAGAAATAGCCACTTTGAAATTCAACATCCTTGTATAGAACAAATAAAATTTTGCAGTATCGGTTGTTGATGCAGTGGTGCAGCTTAAGGGTAGCACAAATTTGGGATCAAAGTAGATTATTAAAAGGACATTTGTGGTGAGATTCAAGCGATAAAAGGTTTATTTGGTTGACCAAATAAAGGCAGCAGGGTATTGCCAGATCCAAGACATTTACTTTATGTTTCCACCATCATAGTAAACAAAATAAAACTACATCTGGTTTGTTAAATATAGCCCTTGCAACAACTATATGAGTTATTAAGAACCTTCGAGTATGTTCTGATTCCCACACTACACCTAAATTCATCTTCAAGATTGTTGCAAGAGGGATTGTTATGAGAAAGTGCGAGTTGTTTCCATCATTTTGAGCAGGGACAATATTCTTGTGGAGACTATGGTGATGTTAAATGAAAAAATCTCAAAATAGGCTTGCAATATTAATGTTCACTATGCCAGATATCTAGTAATAATAAAGGAACGTCCATCAAAGAATAACAACAGAGAGATTCTTGTCAGATATTATAGTTACAAGTGCGTTGCTAGGCATACATGCAAATGTGGAAGCTTAGGCAAGGCATGCTTACTTTTCCTTCGATTTCTACATTTACAACTATTTCCATATGCAGATGAAATACACTTTAATTGTTAGTTGGTATGACTAATCAAGGTCCCATGTACACCCATGCAATCACTTGGAACTGCTCCTACTTTGTGGATCATATTAAGCTACTGGAGTGCAATAGCTCACAACGTGAAATGAAACAAATTGTCCAAACTGCACACCAAAAATCTAAAACAATTAGAACATGATGTATCTGAAAAATATAAACCTGTGGGTCTGTGCATGGAGTATAATCTTCATATTTGCTACTGCATTCTTCAAATGTTATTTCCTTCTCTTCAGCAGCTGAGCAACACACTTGTACAGGGGCATGTGAAACTTCTTGTTCTAGAAGGTATCTATCCTTCTGAGAGCAAAACATGCCCCCAAAATTAAGTGAAATGGCACATAAGGATAGGAGCATCAATGCAACAGGCACCACACGTATAGACTTGTCTGAATGCATTCCTGATTTATAATCCCAATCCTTCATTTTTTTGAGTCAAGATATCAGCTGTTGGAACATGCCCTTCACTCATAACTTTGAAAGACTGCAGATATATGTATCATCAAATCACTTCATTCACCACTGGGAGTCCACCTATCCCTCCATTTCAGACTTGTATTTATATGTCTGAGCCTTTTTTACACCCCATCCAAACATTAAATACCAAAAAAAACTCAACCATGAAATGATACAATTTTTTTGTGGAATGTTTTAAAGAGGCCATCAAGCATTTTGGAGATAGTGTTGACCTCCAAGCTTTAGCTAATGGGCAGTATAGTACATGTCTTATTCTCGAGGCTTATAAGCTTCATAAAAGGTTAATGGAAAGTGGTGTTGTGCTATATGTCTTTACTTATAATACAATGATCAATGACCTTTTCAAGGCATGAAAAATGGATGGAGCCCTAAAATTTTATAAAGTAATGCATATCGGGGCATCCTATAGGGCAGTGCAATATAAAGGATATATTTTCAAACCTATGAGAAGACAAGATTCAGTTAATGCGTGATAAAGTTGTCAAAGACAATAAAAAAGGATAGTCAATAATGTCAACAAAATATACAAGAAGGAAAATATAATGCTAAATAGTCATTAGTATTCTTCAATTTCATTTCAAAAGAATATCTGAAGGTTGACTAGAGGAAGTACTGTCCATATTTTCAAGATTTTAATGCATGGCGGAAAAAATTATGATATTTTCTAGCACATTTTAAAAATTATATTAATTCTTTTGTCAAGTGCAATTGTTGAAAAAAAAACTACGCACTAACTTGTTTTTTATGCATAGAAATTTTCATATATCTTTTAAAAAATGTTCTACATGATTTATTATTGTAAAATTATCTTTCAAATGTTGACAAATAACATAAATTATAATGTACAATGTCTTTTCATTTCTTGATGCTCATCTATACATGTACAAAAAAGGCTTGGATCTGCACATTTTGTACACCTGAATAATACTATTGAATGCAATGTGGGTGTGATCCCGTTAATGACCAAACACCAAAACTTTTCAATGAAGATTTATTTAAGGAAGAATTTAAACTTTGAAGTAGCAAAGTAAATCAAAGCACCATGAGATGGAATCCAAAGAATTAATATTAGAGAATGGATGCACAAAGAACACAAGTCTATCCCACTCAAGCATAGATGGTAGGCATTATAGAGCTAGCTTAAGCTTGCAAGGAGTAGTAAAATTATTTTGTAGCCATGTGGATCTAACATATGTAATTATCCTTTGGCCAAACCTCCTACTTCCATCAGTAGTAGTTATAATAGTTCGTTTGTTTTGCTGACAAAGAAGTTTACTAATTTTCTCTTGCAATGACTGCTATTTCAAAATAATACCAGTTTTGTTAGTGTGGAAAATGGTAATAATGATGTTTTAAGATACAAACTCCTACAAAAGGAGGAGAGTTATTCTTATCAAAAGTTCTAATGTTGGAGACTAATAGTTCTGATATGTGTATTGATTCTCTTGCTTTTCATGTGCTAGACGATTTGGGTCAATGACTACTATTTCACAATAATAACAGGCAAAGATAAAATAAGTGAATAAAGACATACATGATTATAGTGGTATTCTTTCTAAAGATTCAAACCACTATTTTATTCTTATTGAACATTCTTTAATCACACCAAGAGTAGGTTGTTGGAATACTTGAGCTCCTTCACTTACTAGGGGAGAGGGGCCCATAGTGGAGTGGGGTCCAATAGTGGGGATAGAAGTAGTCCTTAGTGGACCCCATAGTGGAGTACCTTAATATCCAATTACAAAACACTTTTTATCCATAAAGTATACAAACTGTCAAATCATGTGATGCCACATCAACACACCAATAAAATATGACTTAGTGCACCACTATCGGTCTCACTTTTTTTTGGGCCTTTTTGAATACCTCAACAAAAAGCATGCTAATGCGACATCATATTTGATGACGTGGCCCTAAAACGAAATATAAAAGCACGTGAATTGCCAAATAAATTGTTGTACAAAATTGGAAGTGATTTAAAATTTTTATGTAGAATTTTGAGAAACCTAAAGTTAGGGTGCTCCACTATGGGCCCCTCTCCCCTACCTATGTGGACCCTACGACACTTAAATTAGAAATATGCATTAGTGCGGCTAGCTGATGTAAGAATAATGGTGTTGTCTTCTCACAACACCATATTTTACAGAACTGTAAATCTATAAATAAGAATGATAATTACAATCTCATTCACAAAGTTATATGTATTTCCACATTAAGAACGATTGCCACCCATTTGAAAGAGAGGAGAATGCAAACAATTAGAACTCATGAGATGTTGTCTATGAATACAAAAATACACGTTTTTTAGAGTGATAAATTAAAGAAACAACTTAATCTATACTGACAAACAATACTGAGTTAAAAAATTGCATTCAACAAACTAAACACATGGAAGTTAGGGATGAAATTAAGAAAAGAGGTCAATAAAAACAAAATAAGGAACATTCTATTTGGAGTGTCAAAGATGCATTTCTAGATAAGTTAGTGATGAAATTAAAAGGCAATAATAATAAATTTAAGAATTTTATTTCAAATCAAGAAATATTTCAAATAGAACAAATGGAGACAAAAAGATAATGTAAATTGAAACTAAAATGCATCAAAACCTCTATGATGGTGTGGATGAGCTTTGTGAGCTCGTTAATTCAATAACATGTAATTATAGATTGAACATTTGCCCAATATTGAAATGAAGGGAGAAACAATTGATTTATAGAATTATGCATGAGAATGTGAACAATAGACATAACATGAACTATAATGTACAATGTCATTCAGTTCTCCATGCTCATCTATATATGTGTAAAGGAAAAAATAATATTCTAAGATTAGTTTAGTAAATATACTTTAATTTTAACTCAATTAATTTGGAAAAAACTTTTTTTTTTTAATATTAGATTAACATAAAGAAATTATAACCAACATAAAACTCCAATCAAGAGAAACAAAAAACTTCACACCACAAAACGGGATGCAAAAAATACTTTATAGAACATATAACTCAACACATGTATTTTATTTTGAGTGACACAAATATAAATCAAATTCTGCGTAATCATTGCACCTCCTTTGGTGCAAGTGCTAGTAACTATAAAAGAAAAAAGTTAAAAAAAAAGAAACAAAAACTATTTAGACAATACTCATTAAAATATGGGATAAATAAATTTGGTATGGAAATTAGCTTTGCCCTAATCGAAGGGAGGCGGCCAACAAGTTACATAGTTGGAGTTGTATATAACGCCTTCTTTCATCCCTGAAAAATATCGGCCAAATTTGGGGTAAAGTTTCTACTGCCATTTTCATATCTATTTTGTTTTTTTGTTTCAACAATTTTATTTTATTGGGGAATTTGTCACAATCAAACGACGAGTGTTCTGCCCATTTATTTTCAGAAAACCGTTGAACACGCTAACAAATTATTTTCATTCGCTTGAAAATTTTCAGTTTATTGAGAAAGGAAATTGTTCCGGAAAGGAAATCGTTCTGGGAAGGAAGTGAGCTGGTTTGCACCTGGGGAAATGGTATGTATAAGTTACTATCCGCATTCGAAGCATGGATTTGGTTTGCTTTTCGCAAGAATTCCAGTAGAACCCTAATGCCAACCAAAAAATTGTAATAATTTGTATACTTAAATGGCATAATCTTGTTAGTCATGGTTTGTTTAGCGAGGAAAGTGCCTGTGTGTATTTTGCGCTATATCCTCCTAGGTTTTGAATTATGCATATGTTTTGAACACGTTGAATTGAGCTTTACGTTTCCTAAATGTCCACCTTGATCTTTTTTTTTCTGGTTGAAGAAAGTTTGAACATATCCTAGGGTTGCTTTGCATTGCCTGTGATCTTTGTAAATTGGAATCTGTGTTTTTAAGTTTTCTTTCTTAAATGGACACTTGAGTAACTATAGAATTTTGTGGAGGCTTGGGATTTTTCTTTTTTTGTTGTTAATTTGATTTTTTCATATGGTCATGCGTGAGCCTATTTTTTGGGGCTACAGATATCTAGGCTTGGGTGCCCTAGATCCACGTCAAACTAAATGAAACCATTCGCAGATAGGATAAGTAACATCAGTACCTAATAAGAAAAGCATCTTAACATGATAGAAACCACAAGCACCGCGCCAGCTGCAGTTAGGCACCCTGTATCCATCTTGAGGGAGGTGATGAGGCTCTGGCCTCCTGGAGAATGAGGACGTGACTCCCTGAATCTTCTCCAGCTTTTTCCATACAGCTTCCTCTTTCGAATCAGTCTTGCCATGAGCTTGCCTTTACCATTTATCCAAGTCTCACTTCCTCTTTATTGGCTTCTCTCTCTTTTAAAAGTTATATTTGCTGCTCACAAGAGCTCTCTGAGATGGCATGAGAGATGTTTGCTGAACCAACTTTCAAAACCCTCAACCAGCCCATGCAAACTCTTAAAAGCTTAAAATTGACCGTGAGCCATAACCAGCTGGATATTATGCCTACAGCTCAATTCACCTTTAAAACTCTGCATGTCTACTAGCAATGCAGCAAACTCCAAAAAGGTTGGTCATCTCCAACCCTGCACAGGGATTAGTTTTTAGCCTGGGCTTTCATCTGTTCCACAAACTATCCTATCATCTGAAATGGGACGGGAAATTTCTTTCCATTTACAAAACCACCCCATCCCCCCTCCCCCCCAGTTAGAATACTTTGCATAAAAAACCTATACAGGGATTAGCTTTTAGCCTGGACTTTCATCTGTTCCACAGGTGATACATACTATCCTTACATCTGAGGTCAGGGGAAATTTCTTTCAATTTACAAATCTCTCCAAGTTTCATTTTCAGAATGAGAGGAAAACTGAAAAAGGATGGAAAAGATCCTTGCTTTGAACTCCGCACCAATTAAACATGAATACTTTTGCATAAAAAATGCAAAAAGAAAAAATTTAAGTGTGAATTTCTTTCAATTTACAAATCTCTCCAAGTTTCATTTTCAGAATGAGAGGAAAACTGAAAAAGGATGGAAAAGATCCTTGCTTTCAACCTCCGCACCAATTAAACATGAATACTTTTGCATAAAAAATGCAAAAAAAATAAAATTTAAATGTGAATCATTTGCAAGAAACTCTTATATTATGAACCGGAAAAGAGAGGTTGATTGCTGACGTACTGTTAGTTTATATGCACCAAAAATGAACTTTTATGGGGGTTGAGAAATTATGCAGGCCAACCTCACCACATTAGAAAAGATATGCATTTCATAGCTTGATTCTTACCTCCAGTTTTTTTATTTAGGTAAAACGTCTCCTAGTTGTTGATATAATGCATCTAATAGTAATTTAGTGTAACACAAGTGTTGTTACATATACACTTCCGGTGCTTTAAATAATTAACACTTGTCATTAGGAGAACAATACAACTTTGGCATAGGTAAATCTATTCACATTTCTATTAATAGCATCTTACATAATGTATTTGATTAATCATAATAAAACAACACTCTTCATTATAGCATATCACTTATGGTGGAAAGGTTATTGAGGTGGTGCAACCTTGCTAGGCTCTTGCTTGAAGGGTTGTACTTGGCTCATTAGTCCTATCCACTAGCGATTGGTTGAATCTCATTATTCATATATTGCTATTTACCTATTTATGGTTTAATATGTTGTTTCCAAGAGGGTAACCATTACTTGGTTAGGGTTTACACTATCCTTTACATAACCATATTTAGATAGAATTTATGCTATCCTCCATATAACCATGCATCTATTTTTCAAAATCCAAACATGCCTAAGGAAGTGCATCAATATGATCAACTTCACATGTTGTTGATTGTAATGTCCCCTATACTGATTTGCCCTAGAATTCGCCTATTGATCACAAATTACAACAAATTAGCGTTAGGGTTTCACCTTATTAAATGGATATTTCGTTAATGATGTAATCTTGGATTGGAATCTTGCATTCACCACATGAACAATATATGCAAATATGTATATATGCTTATTAGGGTTAGACAATTGCATCACATCTAGAGGTTATCCACAATGCAAACATGTAAAGAAATTGGGAGAAGGGACATGATGGGTCTGCCCGAAGCCATATGCCAAGCCTAGAGGGTGTATACCACAGCCCTCCCCCTTGCTGACTTGTACCTGCTTTCCCCATCAATGTTTCAGCCCCTAAAGACACTTGCCACCTTAGGGGATTGGGCGGTGATTGCAAGTGGGCTTTTTGGGCTCCTACCACTTCACCCCAGGCCCTTCCTTCTTGAGGAATTGGGCGGAGGTCGCAAGTGGGCTTCTGCCCCCCTACAACTTCACCACAGGCCCTACCCACATGGTGGGTTTCAGACAGTCAACATAATTCTGATTCAATCATAGGAAATCCTTATTTATTATCTTAGAAGCAATAAGCATACACCGGTAAACAATTACTTGCAGAAAGTACACATTTAATATTCCTTTATTATGCAGGGCCATATTTATATAGATGTAAGATAATAAATGGCAGAAATACACCTGAATATATGATAGATCTGCTAATAGCAACCTGTGGTGATACACGGGTCTGATTCTCTTTGTTTCCTGGGCTGTATGTTTTGTATCCTTGATCAGTCGATCTGTCTTCAGTATTCATGATATTACTTACAGAGAAGCAATAGATTAGTTCCATTCAATAATTACTAATAAGTGTTAATAATTGCTGCAAGCATCATTATTGCATAATTGTATATAATGTATATATCAATAATTAGTACTATTCAACTTACTTCCCTTATTGATTTACCATTCGTCTTCCTTTATCTCATCTTGAGCCAACTCCCCACATGTTAAATCTGAGTATATCCTATTAATATATCTCCTGCTACAGTCATGAAATATTCATATTTCTATCTTATTCGCTGTCCCATATATCTATGCTTAAATCTTCCTAAGATTCGATCTGCTATAATACTCTTGAATAAATCTGTTGATCTCTATTTCGTTATATCAGACTTTCTATTTATTTTCCATAATTTACTTCCAAATCTGAGTATATCATATTAATGTTACTGCTGCTATCTGAATGTAGATTTCCTTCTTTATCTACTCGTATCTGTCCTTAAATTTCTGCTAAATATCCTTATCCTAAATGCAGATGTATTCCTCCTTTAAATCTGTATCCGCCTCTCTTAGATCTCTGCATACTTTATCTTTAAATCTGCATATTCTATCTCTGTTTATCTATTCTACATCCCTATGTATCTCCCCCTTTTTCCACTTCATATTTTACAATCATATTTTAGACTTCCTTGGGGGGCAGCGATTCATGAATGGATGCATCTATTGGCAAAGTAAGAACTCTAAATAAATACGTGCCTTTTCATTACAACTCTTAAATGATGTTTTAGTGCTGCCTTACTAATATAATCGCTGCCTTCATATATAATACAATCGCTGCCTCCCTGTATAATATAATTGCTGCTTTAATATAATCGCTGCTTCCATCTATAATATAATCGCTGCCTTAAATCAGTCCTTCAGTTTGGGCGATAATAATCTGCCTTAATTAATATGTTAATATATATATTGTTAACATTAATATTTATATTTTAATATTATATATATATTTAATACTTATAATATTATATTATAATAATCATAATAATATTAAATGGTTAACTTGTATATATATATATATTTTTAAGACTGCAGGAATCGGGTAGCACGACCCCCTATAAACTGCAGTGCGCCTGGTAAACTTTTTAACGTGACTGGCGGCGCTGGCGCGACACGCCCTCTGGTACCACAGGGGTGGGGGAGACTAGACCTCGTGACCAACCTCCTGCAACAGGAAAGATTTAGCCAACCGAGCTAGGGCCCCAATCCGGTTAACTTGTATATTTATATTATATTGTTATTTATTCTATTTTTTTATTTATTTGCATTTTAATGCTTGTAATTTTGGGGCATGACATTGATAATTTCCTCTGATGGTTCATGAGATTACTCTAAATAATATCACATCTAATAATATATTACATCACAATTTATTTCTCATTTGTTGAATACTGATAGTTCCCAACTATTTTGAGTATGATATTTCAATTATTCCATTTTTTTGTTGAATTAGTGTTTTAAATTTTCCATAACAAATTGCCCTTCTGCTCTATCCTCCTACTGTACCATGCCACCATAGGATTAATCCCCACTATAAACCTCAACTCTAACCTGTGATACATAGGGGAGGCTGTTTTTATTTGTTACTAATAATAAAAATATGCCCTTTAATAATGCATTTTATTACTGTAACACTATAATTGATAAATGCTTTTATAGTAATTGTGCTCATATAGCAATACCCTAAGACAATAGAAGCAGAAATCTTTAAAATCTTGCAATAAATTGCAATTTATATTTTCTCATCCCCAATGCTGAATTTTTACTTGAAAATTTGCTAGTTTCTGCATAAAATTGGTCAAATCTTAACCCTATATTTTTTTGATAAAAAATCTTTATATAATTGTGGAAAAATTGTGGTTTAATTGCAAAATTCAAAAAAACTGCAAATTTTCATTTAAAAAATACAGCGTCAGGGCTTTTTTGATTTTTGTGGCATTTTTTTCCCAACACTAACACTAACCATAACCCGATTTTTCCCTAACCCTAACCTTAGCCTGATTTTTCTTGATTTAATCCAAATAAATTGAAACTATCTTTATCTTTTGGTTTGCCAAGTTATTCCTAAGAAAGATGTTTGCTGCTATACCTTAGAGGCTTAGACTATATGATGTATGTCTCATTCCTTTAGGACCTTAGGTTGAATATAACAACTACAACATGGATAACAATTTCCACAAGGTTGAGTTTTTCTCCATAAAGGTGGCCTGACTTAAATTGTTGCTTTTGCCATGGAAAAGGGTGATATATGGTATCTATTCACATTCTATACACTTTTACTTTTAGCATACAATATGCCTTTTATATATACATTATTTTATTAGATAAAATATTATAATTTTTTTAATGCTTTAAATACAACTCGCAGCTGCTTGAATGGGCATTACCACTAAGTGTCTAAGATGGCTGCTGATGGTCTTCTGTGTTTGCTCTATACCTATATAATTGAGTATCTCCCTCCCCTCCAGTCCCCTTTTACTGTAAAATTCAGTTGAGATTAACATTGTCAGAACTCCAATATAATCCCATATTATTTAAGTGTCAAGTATGCTTGGCAATACCATAAAAGTGAAATATCAAATAAGTAAAACTTGGTAAAAAAAGTCGTATGCATAACATTCATTTTATATTTTAAAACTCTTCAATCTCCATTTTTCATCAAGGCCATATCTTCCCTCTACATCCTTTAGTAGTGTAATCTTTTCAGCTACCCATACCCTCCTTTTATAACTTTTTAATGGTACATAAAAGTATTATGCAAAGATACATTGAAAAATTTAATTTCTTTCTCAATAATTATCTAAAGATAATTATGGTTGAAGATAATATTAACCTATAGGCTATATATATGATACTAGAGCTGTTATAATATTATCTCCAATACTAATCTTATTAGTATTTTAAACTTTGGACAATTATATTAAGACTACAATTACCTAATTCCCACTCACTGCCCCTTTTATTCATTTTTAATTAATATTTAATCAAAAACTATTTCTACCTTTATATATTAATACTCATGGAAAAATTACTCCACTATAACCATCTATGATCACACATAGATATTTAATAGTTATTTAAATTAACTTTTAAAAATTTCTCAACTATTAATTTATTTGTAACTGCTTGTTATGTTGGCAAAGTCATAGTAAAACGATTTTTTAAAATAATATTTATTTTTACAATATTTGTTGTCAATTACCACATCCACTAGTAAATAGTCAATAATTCTTGTTTGTCCTTTAAGCAAGGAATTATGTTATGCCTTATACAATGTGACTAGTAATAACAATTCTCATAGTTATTGTTATTTAATTATTACCAATATTCATTCAAATACACATTAATTCTTCTAATAATAATGCTATACAATTATTGTATTGTGGCGGTTCTATAGTCCCCACCCAAGAAAAGAAATGGTTTGCAAGTATAACAATCTAAGTGGTTGATAGTGAAAGCATAACCCAAAAAGTCAACTGATTACAACCACAACATTACCACTCACCAAACAAACATAGACCAACAAAAAGAACGCAAAACATACACCCACTAGCAATTGGGAACCAACAACACCTTGAAAAGCAGAAAGGTACACAGTACCACTTAACAAACACCCCGCCTACCAATCTTGCTGCCTTTAGACACGCCCCAACTTGGTAGTTCTTGTACAAGAGCATAATCAAAACCATTCCCTACTAAAGTAGAAGTATCAGAAGTCGGGATGTCCATGGAGGGAAATTTGAGGCCATGGAAATTTTCTTGGTGCTTTTGTGCTCTTATCACCTTCCTTGTGCCAAAGGATGGAATAACAAAGGCGTTTGAGACTTCAAATGCCCCTTAGCAAGACTTTCAAACCTTCCCTAGCTTTGTAAAGAATGAGTTTTGATCACTTGCAACTCCTTCCAAATCTAAGACAACATCTTGTTACTAGTTGGCACATTTTTCAGTATTTGATGCCACGACTTTCCTCACACCCTTAAAATTCCTTTGACCCATCACACAACTCTTTAGAATTCCTAAAATGGAGAGGCAACAAAAGGCGTAGCAACTTAAGTCCATACATTGCATTAGGCACCACCTCTGGCAAATTTGTAACTGAGTCCTCTTAGATAGTTAAAATAGTGTAAGACAGAAAATTAGAATAGCAAAGATAAGTGACAACCACTGCACTAAATCTAAGCTAAAATCCAAATCTAAACAAGGAAGAACAATCAAACAAGAGGAATAAAGTAAAAGCAACAAAACAATGAACTCCCCATGTTTGAAGTTGAATAACCTTCCTTGTTTCCCCTCAAAACAGCCTTTGCAAGTTGCCCTCAGTTCGTTGTATGCAAGTACCTGCAAATGATAAGCATGAATATTGGAGATATGTGGTCGTTTAGTCGAAAATGGAGGAGGAAGCCTTCTTTTATAGAAATCCATTCGAATGGACGGACAAGATTGAAGTTCTAGAAAGATTCTCACATTGACGGTTGAGGATTCATGCACCACAGAGTAGTGGGCTAGGGATGGCTATGAAATGGATGGTTAAGATCGAAAGGAGACCAGAGACAATCAATGGTTGAGATTCGAATTGAGAGAGTGGAGGGAGATAATGGAGGAATTCACGAGAGGAGAATCTTTGACCAAGTGGGGAAATAAATAATTTATTTAAATAATTTATTTGTGGAAGAAGAGGAAAATGGGGCATTTAATTAAAATGATTGTGTAGCCAATTTAATTAAATAAGAGGAGATAGAAAAGGGATATTAAATGAAATGGATGGTTAAGATCGAAAGGAGACCAGAGACAATCAATGGTTGAGATTCGAATTGAGAGAGTGGAGGGAGATAATGGAGGAATTCACGAGAGGAGAATCTTTGACCAAGTGGGGAAATAAATAATTTATTTGTGGAAGAAGAGGAAAATGGGGCATTTAATTAAAATGATTGTGTAGCCAATTTAATTAAATAAGAGGAGATAGAAAAGGGATATTAAATAATTAATCCAGATTAATTATTTAATAGTGAAAGATTGACAAAAGATAGTTAAATAATTTCAATAATTATTTAACTATAGAAGAAATGAAGAAGACCAATGAATAGATAAATAATTATCTATAATTATTTAACTATAGGTGAATGACATAGAATTAATAATTAAATGAATAATAATTCATTTAATTATAGAGAGAAAGAAAATGTTAGTGACACAATTAAAAAGATAATTTATTTAATTGATCAAAGGAGAATAAAGAAATGAATGAATTAATTAAAATTATTTAATTAATAGAGGAACGTGATCAAGAAATTAAACAATTAAAATTATTTAATTATGTAGGGAAGAAGACCAAGACGATGAAAAAATGACGCTCGCAGACCAAGACATTTTTTATTGTCTACAAATTGAATGCAATCATTTGTTTCAAATTTGATTTTGTTGATAAGATCACAATGTTAGTGTCTTTCTCTTTTGAGTCATGGTGAGACACAACAAACTAGAGGCATACCCCACCAACAAACATCTAGCAGACCAACACCACATACCAAGGGCAAACAAGCCAAGGCAACATACTCTGCTAGCCACCAAAGTATCGTTAAAATAAGAGCTAACATGTTTCACTAGAAGAGATAGATTTGCAACATACAAACTGCACAAAAGAACAAATAAATTCTGTTTAGAGTTGTCCTTTGGAAACAAGTTTGCCATAATAAATCATAATAATTTACACACCTGAGCTTGAACCTCACAACTTCTCATGTGTGACAAGTTCTTTGTTCCATCTATTTGATTGCCTCTTAACCCTTTAACCGTATTAATTCTATACCGTTTTTTTTTTTTTTTTGATTGGTAACAAGATGATTTTATTAATGAGAAGGAAAACGATTACATAGCAAATCACATTACATCCCCTAAGAAAATCCATCCAAAGTCCAACAATACCTATACACCACCCCTAATCCTAACACCAAAAAATGCTATAAATAACCCCTTGAATACATAAGGAACCCCAACAACTGACAGGCTTTCAACTATCTTCCACCCTTCATAATGCCAATACAAGCTTACAACCACAACCCCTAAAGACCCTTTAACAGGTTAAAAGTTTGAAACTTTGTTTGACCGTCCTTTAGTCTGCGAACGGAGGATCATTGCAAAATCTTTCTTTGATTCCTACTTTGCTTTCTTCCACCCGTCCTCCACCATCGCAGCCTCCTCCTGCCATTCTAGAGAGTTGTCCCAAGAGCTCATCCTAACTCCACTCCCTTTGCAAACCTGCTGATCTTGGCTGTAATCCGACCTATTCTCCTTCACTTTCTCTTGTGGCCTGACCAACCCACCTTTCTCCCTACATTCAGGGGTAGCAGCACCATTTTTGAAATTTAACTCCTTATTACCTCTGTTGGAACCAGCTGCATCGCTGTTCCTTGTCTGAAATCCGTCTTGAGCAGAAACAACATTGGTAAATTGCTGGTCCTCCCTTTCAATCTGTCCCACCTGTGCCTTCTCTTCTTGAGTTTGTGCTCTAGTGATCCGCTCCTCTTCATCTTGACTCTTCGCTTGAGAAGCCTCTTGAGTCCCCTTTTGTTTCTCCACTGTGTAATACTGTGGAGTCACATTTTTCCACCATGAGGCAGATTTTTTCTTCTTCCTGTTTTTAGTGCATTCAGCCGCCACATGCCCAGTATGGTAGCAAGTTCTGCACCTAAAAGGCACCCCTTCATAGTCCAGGGGCTGCACCCAACAACCCTTCGGGTTTTGAGCTGAATCTCCTTTGGGGGCACCATTGAGACATCCATTTCTACCAAAATGCGGGTATAAGTCGAATGTAGAAGATTTGAGGACCCCTCGTCCACCATGAAAAGCTTCCTAGAGTTCCCTACTGCCTCCAGGCATGACTCAAACCAGAACTGGAGAGGTAGATTAGGAAGCTTCACCCAAATAGGAGCCCTCTCAAAAAATTCACTGGATGGGTTAAAGGTTGGATGCCATGGCTTGAGCATCAAAGTGTGTTTATCATCCCATTCCTAATGAAAATTGCACAGGACCTTGTTTCTATCTTGCTCTTTTTCAAAGACTAATATAAAGAAACCTATTGACATGGGATAAATTTGAACAAACCCTTCCAGAATTGGCTTCCAGTGAGTGGAAATTCATTGGTGGAGATCAGTCAGGCTTGGCCAAAAACCCCGAAATCTACCAATCAGGCCTAAACCAGAAAACACTCTTTCATTAAAGGACACTTCTTGCTCCAATTCTTTATTCAGTTCCACTGTTATTGATTTATTTGAGAGATGGTAAACAACATTCCCTATCTCCCTGCTTGTCGGCTTCCTAGAAGGTTGCTTGGATGATAGATCTCGCTCTGCATCACAAACCCCACTCTCGACTATCTTTTTTCCTTTCCTGGCACCTTCTCCCCCAAATACAGCAGCGCCCGAATGAGCTCCTTTTTGGACTCCCTGAACCGCTCGAACGGCGTTGTTTGGCACAGGGTCTGCTCCATCTTGTCCTAAAGACTTCCCAGCTCGAGAAGTTTGACTGTCCCGTCCATCCGATTTACCATCAACACCAAGCCGCACACCATCATTTTTTCCCTGACGAGCCAGGCCCAAGGGGTTGTAGCCGATCAAAACCCTAGCCGCTCCATTATCCTGCTTCCGATCGTTGGCGTCCATTGCTCGGAAACAATTCTATACTGTTATTATTATAAATATAATTATTAAATTTGAACGATAATTGGACTTTCAAAGCCCCTATAATTTTAACCTCCTATCCCCATTTCTCTTTTGAAACATTGCTTGTATAATATATTTACTCTAGTATTATTATTTTGAGAGGCATAACTACAATGGCAGCTAGGGTAGCATTGTAATGGAGTGATTGTGTTCACAAAAATTCCTTACCTTAAATTTATGGCCATTTGCATATCAAACCTTCATTACGCTTAGTTGTAGGTGGTGATAATGTAAGATTTTGTGCATACAATCTAAAAATATGCTTCTAAATATAATAAATCTCAAAAGATAACATTGTAATAAACTATCACAGATATATCTTGACATCATTTAGATAATTCTATTTAAGATCTCTATGCTAGACTACTGGTTAATAATATAATGCTACACTTACTTAAGCTAACTCCTAAAGATTTTACACTTTGTCACACTCAATGGGTTGTCAACAAACAAGGCATAATTCTAACCAAATCTTATTTAAAGGGACTACGAGTGTCAACTAACTTATTGTTGGCACTAGGCCTAGAGGGGCACTCAACAATATTGATTTACTTCTAAAATTTGCTTGCCGAAAGCTAGCTATTCTCTTATCAATGTATGCCAATGATAGAATATGATCCACCACACTTTCATTGCACATTTCTAGAATGCCAAATCTACTTTTGGTCGCATTAATGAATCCTTTGAAGTTTTCCTAACAAACTTGTGCAAAATAGGAATAAACAAGGCATTAATAATATTGAGACCAAAATAGATAAATGCTCATAACAAGCCAAAACTAGAAATAACCAACAATGACAATAAAACTCTATAGTAATTATCATTGCAATAATGTAAAATATTGTGCATCATTATAATTCACATATTAATTCAAACTCTCAAAAGTTTAATAGTAAACTAATTATTAATTAGATAAAATTTAAGGGCATTGTACTACATTCTTGAAAGTTCGCAACTCTATACATTTTTTCCTCCCCATTTTTAAAAATAGAACCAATTTTTTGTTTTAAAAATCATTTTTCATTATTTACTAGTGTTACATGAAGTTTTGGGGATGGGAGATGGGGCATGTTGAGGGCTGGTTTCAGGGGTAGGGGAGCATGGCCCAAATTTGGGGATGGTAGGGGATGGTGGTACAAATATAATAAAGTACTTATACAAATTAGTTATAAAAGAATGTATGAGAAATAGCAATGGAAACTATAAACTAATTTAACACAATGCATTGGAAAGGCTGAATATTATATTCAAAATTTCGATATGATGATTACAATTGGCCAATGCCTCAATGGTCTAAGACTCTAATCATCATCCCAAGGGTCTAGGCAAATTCTTTGTCACTAGAATTGCTAGACCCATCTAGCTCAAGCTGCTCCAAATAGACACCAACCGACCTTGTATGTGCTGGATCACTGTCAATTTGTGTTGATTCTTCTAGCTCTAGATTCCATTGTGCTGTTGGACTCTACTTGTACATAAGTGTGTTGCAGTCAATCGGATTCAAGATGCTTTGTCCTCTTGATAGAGTGGATGAAACTATATGTAGACTAGTTCCTCTGAGCAACAAAAGAACTATAAACTTGGGACAAGGAATGGCTAGTGTGGTTGCTAATGAATGAGGTCCATGAATGGTCCACCATAATATTGGGTCTTCGTGTACCATAGTCTCCCTATCCAACTTTGTCTCTCTTAGATATACCCTAAGTATGGCAAATTTGGTCATCTCATGATGAATGGCAAGGGCATCCTCAACATTCTACATCTTCTCAATTGCCTTCATGAAGCCTTTTTTCATCTTAGCATTTGGCATTGGGACAACCTTTGCATGTACCACTTCAGGTTCAATGCATAGGTAGGTACGTGCAAGGGAGTGTTGAGTTTCTCCCTTCGTTAAATGAGGAGTTGAATGTGTTCATTTATAATTGCAAGATAGGGGTCTTTTGCTTCTACAACGAACTTCATTTGACAAAGCATATCGTCTAGACACTCATACACCTCACCATGGTTTGGAATATTAGAATACTCATATTTGATCATTTGTAAAAATTGGAGGTATGACGAAGACTGTATTTCACATCAACTTAAAAATTGTAACTTTTTACCACTTCTTGCACTCTCTTCCCCTGCTTTTACTTGGAATCAGGCCATTGATTCCACTTTTGTGTTATAACCATCTGTTGCAATGGCCCTTGCAATTCACTTATCCTTGCCAAGAGAATGATGTATTAGTCATATTTGGTCAATAGGTTTGAAAAATTCCTTCTTGGAGAATGCCTAGAATAGTGCATGTGATGTGTGGTGATTGCAGATAAACATGTACAGATCTCTCACATCAAGGACTACCTGTTTGATCCAGTCTATTTTCCCATGTCTTTAAGTGCATTGTCATGGCATGCACACAACCTAAGTTGCCAAATCGGGTATGGGTACGTGAGTACGGGTACGGGTACGGTACGGCCAAATTTTTTTTTTGGTGTGGGTACGTTTGGGTACATCCGTACATAAAACATATAAAAATCATAGATATAGACATATTTGCAGCCTAAAAAAGTAAAAACAAGAAGTAAATTTAGAATACCACATATCATGCATATGCTAAACAAAACTTAGAACTACCATAAATATAACAAATCTGAAATACCATTATACTAAATTAATTTGATATCAAATTTTCAAAACTTGAATGTTACGATGGGTATATAATTATATTGAATTCATTGTTCGTTGGTTCAACATTTAAAACAAACTCAAAGTAATGGTTAATACAATTAACGATAGACATTATATGGGTCATTAGGAAGATTAAGAGCAACATCATCATTGACATTAAATGATCTAGGTAAATTAATAGAACCACATGCAGCCCCACTAGCACTCTCATTGGAAGCACTCTGGATATCTGACTCCACAGTGTCAAGAAAGTAAAGATTGTGTGGCAGCTGAAAAATCCAAATCAGTTCGCTCTGGATCTACATCCCATAACCTCGTGCCTCCTTCCTTATACTCATTCTTTTTATGAGTAAGAAGGCGCAAGTTGGAATGCACATAAACAAGCTCTTCCGCCTTACTTGCTGCCAATCGGTTGCGTTTCATTGAGTGGATAAAGGAGTATGTACTCCAATTTTGCTCAGCTGAAGAGGAACTAGCAACCTATTGAAACAAAGTGAGAGGAACTTATAATTATAAAGTTGTAAATCAAACTTTAAATTTGAAGTTAGCCATTTTATTATTTTTAAAATAGTAAACAATATAATTTAGAGAGTGCAATAAAAACTAAGTAACTTACTTGCGATAAAACTTTGATCGCAAGAGCTTGGAGATGTGGTGTTGTAAAGCCATTGACATACCACCAAGAATGAGCATCCATCGTATACTTGTCAATTGAAGCACCAATACTTTGATTTCACTAGATACAAAATCAGCAAACTCAGCTCTAACTAAATACTCTGTTTCTTGATCGGAGAAGAGTCTACTAAGTGCTTTCCTACACCCCACACCAACTTCTAGATCTGAATATGGTTGCACTCTTGATGGCAAAGCAAGAATCTCATCACTATAAAACTTGGGATTCAATGCAAATGCAAGAAGATGTAGTGGGGTGGTCATTTTGTTTCACCGCTCAACACAAATTGTTTGCACCTCTTTGAAGAAAGTTTCTTCAGGATCTTGCTCTTTTTCGTTGATGATGATTTTCATTTGCTCAATCATTGTATCAATGCCATCATATACCTCTCCCAAACATGGCTTATCCATGTCAGTAAAACGGATCATACTCATGATGGGCTCAGTGAATCTAAGAAGATATTCTGCTCGTTCCCACCAAGTGTCATCTAGGATCATCCGTTTTACATTTGTTGCCCTTTCAGTATTGGATTGCCTCCATAGGGACCAACTTTGACTGATAACCATGCTAGAAAGTGCCCCCCGCACCTTCACAAGTCGCCTCAAGACAATCGTGTTCGATGCAAATCTAGTTTCTGCAACCTATTCAAAAATTTAAAATTAAAATTAAAATATAAATAAGACATGCTTGAGTTTAAAAAATAAAATAGTAATTACTAAAGTGAAATGTAAAATTTAAAAGTTGAAGTGTTTCAATTACCTTCAACAACTCCAACGCTGAAAATGATCTAAAAATGGCCTGTGACATTTGATGGTTTGTGATGAACATTTGGATCTCTTCAGCTTCAGCATACATTTGTTTGATCCAATTTATTTTCGCACCCAACTTTTGTAGCATGAGGTTGAGAGAGTGAACAGCACAAGGTGTCCAAAATATGTGCTCAAATCGTGTCTCAATCAACATGCCTGCAGCTCTACAATTCTTTGCATTGTCTGTTACTACTTGGATAACATTTTCAGGACCCACATCTTGAATGCACTGTATAAGGATGTTAGCAATAAATTGTGCATCCTTCACTTGTCCTTCACAATCCACGGCTTTCAAAAACATTGCCCCTTTAGGGCACACTGCAATCACATTGATTAATGGCCGGTTTTTGACATCCTTCCATCCATCAGAAATAATTGACACCCCTGTTTTTTTCCATGAATTTCTAATGGGAGTCAATGCATTGTTTATGCCTTTTACCTCCTTTGCTAGTAAGGTGGTACGCACCTTCTCATAACTTGGCCCTGTGTACCCTTGTGGACAATCACTTGCCTTTCTCAACATATCCTGCCAATATGGTGATCTTACAACATTAAATGCCAAACCGTTTGCATATAGACATCTTGCAACGGCTTGATCTACAAGCTCTCTAGCTTCAAGCTTAAATGCTTTTTCTAATGGCCCCTTGCTTCTCTTCACACCAATAGGATCATCTTCACTTCTACCCAAAAATGGGTGGCTCTCTACTACAACATCATCAAAGTCACTATGTGTTGGAGAAGGAGGAGGCCTCTTTGATCCCCTTCCACTTCCACTTCCTCCTCCTCTCAGCAAAGGATGGTTTGTGGCATGACCAGCTCTTGCATCTGCTTCCTCTTGCTCTTTAATACATGCTGCTACTTTGTGAGGATGTAACCTTTTACCATTTTCTCCTGCACATATTGCGATTCCTTGTCGAGAAATGGCACATAAATGGAATTTCACACGACTGTATGAGCTAGTATACTGAACTTTACAATGATTGCATATCCAAACAAATGTTCCTCCCCCTTTAACTTGTCGTATAATTTGTACATATTTACATAGAGGTGAATTTGGGTCGGTTTTACTTTTAAAGGTGGGTCCATCAATAAAAGTAGAACTGGTTGCCATTATATTTCCTACAAAAAATTCAAAAAATAGTTATTGAATATTGAACAATAAATGTTAAAAAAATATAATGCAAATATCAGCATTATGATTAAATACAATTATGCAACATACTTCAATATTTATTACTAAAAATAACAATTTGAATTAATAAACGTTTAATAAATAATATGTAATTACTAATTAATATAATTACAATTTAATAATTTATATGTATAATTTTAATTTTAAATTATAATTGATTATTATTTATTAAAATAAAAAATAGCAACATAGATAAATTTTAACATTAAATAAACAAAATAATAATTAGATTTATATTTATTATTTTAAAATGTAAATTTTAAAGTTTTAAATTTTAAAATTTAATTATATTAAAATACTAAAATAAATTTAATTTTTTATATATAATAAAATTATAAATGTAAAAACATTAAATTGTATAATATTAAATATTATTACGATAAAAATTTGTTAAAACTTAATAGTTAATACTAAATAAATAAACTAAAACTATGTATTAATATATTATAATATATATTATAAATTTATATTTTATAAAAACAATATTATTTAATAATTTATTAATATTATGATATTATCATATAAAGTATAAATTATAAAACAATATAAAAATTAAAAATAAAAACTTATAACTATTATAAATTTATAAACTATACACTATAAAATTAAATCGAAGTTTTACGAGCTGAGCTAAGAAATACCTGGAAATGGTGGACAAAAACGGCACAGGAAAACGTGAGGAAAAAGACAAAAAAATGGCGGAATGTCCTGCACAGTCGACGGTGGTTCCCTGTGTCTGTTCTTCTTGCGCAACCACATTGAGTTTCTCCTTGCGCGATCACAGATCTGTGTCTCCTTGCGGCTTGTGTGTGTCTGAATGGCGGACGAAATAGAGTTGAAAACGACCAACAAATTTCTGCGGCGAAAACACCAAGCAAAACGAGTGGCCAAAAATAATGCAAATAAGTTAGGGTTTTTTGCTTTAACCATTCGAAGTCGCAAAAAGTTTTTGGAAACTATGCCGGAATCGGATTGAAAACACCACGTCACGAAAAAAACGGCGTGATTCGAGGAAAAATCGGTCAGATTTGTGGAAACGTTTTTTTAAACAAAAATCCGAACCCTGTTCGAATCCGCAGGGTTTCCAGCACGAATCCGTTTGGAAACGTATCCAGACCCGGAATTGGCAGGGTAAAGGGCCGATTCCGGTAACATAGCACACAACATGAGACCACCATATATGTTTGTAGGTCCTTAACCAACTTCTTTGCTACTTTGCACACAGGCTGCATCTGTCATGACCTGCATCACATTCACAAGGCCAACCTCCTCAATAGCATCTCTGATGATGTGAAAAAACTCTAAATCTTCGAACAATCAATGACCTTAAGGAAGGAAGGGCTGTTTGTACATGTCATCATGATACTGATGAGTGGACAATGCCTAATGTCTGCCCACCCATCCATGACTTTGCTGCATCCACTTGAGACCTATGGAGCTTTCATTTAAGAAAAAATGGAAATAGTTTACAAATATAGCTCCATATGAACAGATGATTAAAAAGATTTGCAGAGACTCTCCACAGCTGAGACAAAACTCAAAAAGACAGCCACAAAGATAATCCCATCAACCTCTACCAACGGAATGATTTAGAAATTGCATCATATGACTGGCTACATGGAAAAGATCAAAATAGGGAATAGTCCAAGATAACTGGATAATACATATAACAGTACCATGTAACATAATAACAACAATTATTAAGTACCATCACAATTCTTATCCAACTTGTCAATGAAAGACGTAATACCCTTTTCCAATGACTTGCTTCTGAAATCATCACATTCTTGAAGCCAAGACTTTGGATATAACTTAATTGGAACAACTGACAAAGAGGAGACAAACATGTCTGTCACTGTCAGAAGAAGATCAAATAACATTCTGCACACCAAACTGTCCAGAGATGTCTGTGACAATATCTTTACCTTTACTATGGAAATCAGGGACATCAGGAACACACAACTTAGAGGAAGGATCACCACCACCACTATCAGCAACAACAACAGGAGAAAGATCCTTAGAAAAAAACACCGACATTATCAGCAACAAGAAGACAGCTAGCATTATCATACAATCTAGGGACAAAGGAGTCCACTTGAAGAGCATCAAAATCACTAGACTACTGTAAAGAGGGTGTAACCGCATCAATATCTTTTTGAATAGGCCATCTGTCATGGTCATAAGCTAAATCATCTGGTACCCTGCCTCATTGGACAGTATGGGGATCATCAATTCAACAGTCATCAATGAACTGCTTGATATCATCTTTCCTCTTATGAACTTGCATAGCAACAATATTGGCAACCAAGGAGACTGAGTTTTGGAGAAAGGCCAGTGAGAATGTGTGTTCACTTCCCTAAAAAGCATCCTCATTTCTAGCATTCCAAAATCAAATAAACGAAAGTACTTCTGAAAACATGACTAACCATAATCTATTAAAAAAATTACCAAGAGAAAAGGAACATGATATTTTTCCATATAAAATATCAAACCAACTAATATTAGAGTTACCAAACACAGAATCCCAAGTAGGTAAAAACTATTCCCAAACCATCTTAGAGAAAGGACAATCAAAAACCAAATGAGTGATAGACTCAACCTTACCACAGAACGGACAAGATTTAGATTTAGGACCCAACATGACCTCACCAACAATAATTTTATGAAACAACATCATCCATTTTAAATGTTTTTCTCTTGGTGAGGTTTCTAATGCTATATGCCACATCACAACTAGGCATTAGAAACCTCATCAAGAGAAAAACATTTATCTAATGCAATAGAACTACTATGACTTAAGTTTGCAAGGAACAACCTTAGCCACGATATTTCTTGCATTATTAACAATGGGAAATCCGTATGACTATTAGTTTTATAGAATTCCATAGGAAACCTATCACAACCAGGAACTTTCCCCTTTTTCATGTGACATATAGCATTATAAACCTCATCAAGAGAAAAACATTTATCTAATGCAATAGAACTACTCTGACTAAGTTTGCAAGGAACAACCTTAGCCACAATATTTCTTGCATTATCAACAACACCATTAACTTTAGCTTTAGCAAAGAGATTGTCATAGAAATTAGACAAATCACACCTGATATCAGACTCTTCTTTCAACAAAATACCATTCATCAATAGCAGAAATATTCTCTTTTGCATTCTTGACTTTCAGAAATTTGAAAAACAACTTTGAACCTGTATCTCCCAAATGCAGTCACATAAGTCTAGATCTATACCTAGCTCCTCTGGCCTTATAAAACTGATTACATCTCAAAAAATGTTTACAATCTACAGCCTCATTTTGCAATGATACATGAAAAGGACTACTTTGAAGTTTATTTTCTTCAAAAATCAATTTCTCTTGCAGCCTTCTAACTCTTTCAGATCTAACCTTGGCTTTATGCCTACCAAAAATTATCATGAATGAAACAACAATTTTTTTTAACTTTATCCCACCTACACATATAAGAGCCAAAGATTAGACAAAGTATTAGCACAGGAGGGATCTTTCAAGTGAGATATATTAAGTTTATAAAGTCCTTTGAAGGAACAAGGGGACTTAGCAGGATGAGATAGGAAATGACTCCATTTCCACTGGGTGATGATTAGATAAGGTAGCATAGAGCACCTGAAGCACATTGCTATTATGGACAAGAGAATGCAAAAGAAGGATTTATCCTCCATAAACTTGTCAAGCCTAGAAAATACCTTTCTATTCCCTTTCTGAAAATTAGACCATGTAAACCATATTCCTTTACTATCCTTTTTACAACCCATCAAAGGGTCAACAAGATTTATTTTCCTTTTAAATTTATTGCAAAAAATTCCCATTACATTTCAATCAAATTTGCAACCATTAAGAACATATAATGAACAGATACCAAAATTTCTATTATCCAGATTCATTTCAATCCACACCACTCTTTAACAAGGAGAACACTCATGCCTAACAACATTCTGGCCCAAGGAAGGATTATGTAGAATGGAAACTTCTCCCCTTTTTGAAACATGTTTGGATGAAAAAACAATAGAGTTAGGCCAGATAACTTTACAAACCCCATCCAAATAACATCCCATAGACTTAACCTCTGGAAGCAACAAACAATAATGGTTAGGCTTAGTCTTTCAAAGAGATTGAATTAGATACTTCTTGTCATGGGCCTCAAGGTCTCTTAATGTTACAGCTTAAAATTTTCATCAAGAAAATTAAAGAGAGGGCAGAAGATCAACAAGAAGGGGAAATGTTTCCCCTTTCACTCAACCTTTCAAAATAAGAGCGAATATCATTACATTCCCCCCTCTTGTGGAGGCCCTAGACTTACAATCATCCATAGAAACATCACATCCATTAGCATCACTAGAATCATTTTTGTCTTTTTGAAGAGTGTTTACTAGTTTTAGAACCAGGGTCTGTTTTAATAACCCCTTTAGAGGAATTTTGACTAGAATGCTTTGGTTTAATAGAGCTCACTAAAGGCCCAAAACTTTACACCCCATCTAACAATCTTTAATTATTCCCATTAATTTCAAATACCAAGGAAGTTAAAACAGAGATATTAGGAGACCTATCCAAACAAGAAGGTGCAATAGAAGCAGTCAGAATAATAAAATATTCCTCACTATTTCCTTAACAACTTGAGGGAGTAAATCCTCTTCAATACTGTTAATATCCTCCTTATAAATATCACCAAAACTATCACCAAGTTTCATATTACCCACATTAATATCCTTGGAAGAATCGACATCATTCACATTAGAATTTCTTGCCCCATTTCCTTTTAACAAAGGGCAAGCCGACCTCGTATGACTATCGTTTTAACAAAATAAAGGCATTCAAACTTCCTAGTCTATTAATTTGGATATTCTGCAAAAACCCATGTAAAGGAACATAGATAAATTCTGGAGGAATAACACCATGCTTCAAAGAGATTGAAATCCTATCATTCATATGAGGAAGAGAACCTCTGGTATCTTCCAATTTACTAACTTCCCCCATAGGATATAACAGTTGAGGCAACAAAAAAACCAGAGGAGGTACATTGCAGAACTTAATCCATTTAGGAGAAGATTTCAAAACCACCTCTTCTAGGTTTAAGATGGATCCCAAGTAAAAGCTCAAAAGAGTGATTTACCAACATTCCAAAATCATTTACTAAGAATTCTTTTTTTGCATGGCATTGTTCCAAAATGAGCCTTTATGTAATATTTGACATAATGAAACATAAAGACCTAGTTTTTCCTCCAAAATAGAGGTTAAATAATCATCAAAAAACTTCCAAGAAGGCAAAGCGTCTGGAGTTAAATAGATAAAAATATACCAATTGATTTAAGCCTACATATTTCCTTTCCCAAAACACCGTCCAAACATAGGACAACTAGTCCTAAAAAACTTGCAAGGCGGCAAAGCATTTGGAGTTAAACAAACAAACAAAGAATATACCAATTGATTTAAGCCTGCATTCTTCCTTTTCCAAAACGCCCACCATATACTCATTAGGAACAAGGGAAAGAGTAACCACATGCTCATTTTTTGTGCCTTCATCTTTGTCCTATGCTTGAATTGACCTTGCACCAGGAACCAAAAAATTTGGACCTCCACAAACCAGTGGACCTTCACTAGCAAGGAGGACATCTTTGAACAATTTACTTCCATTGCCATCCCTATTAATCACCTTCTTTATGCTTCTCATTCCCTTGCATGTAGATGTCACTGAAACCAAAATCACACCCACAAAATAAATGTAGGATAAACGACCAAGGAGGATAGGAATAACTCAAAATCTAACCAAACCCAATATAAAAAAAGCAAGCCTGCCCAAATTAACTATCAACAATACAAAAATTTAAACAAGAGGACTTAAAGATATAACCAAACATAACAAAATAAGAGTAAGGAGACCAAAGGACACGAAGGAGTGAGCTTGATGAAGATGACAATTGAGGAAGACCTTTCAACTTCCACCATCAGCACCAACATTAGCTTCTCTCCAACCTTCATTTTCTCAGTAAGAATGTAAATCTTAGAATAGTTCTTATCCAAGATTGCGGTCATTAGTTTCATCTCCCATAGGGGCACATATGAAGGTCTTGCTCTTATAATCTTAGCCAAAACTTCCTTACAATAAGGAGAGCAAACAACATGGGATGGAAAGCCATTGGCAAAAAAGAATTTTCCAATGACATCGTTTGCCTCATCTTTTATTTGAACATTAAACATCTTTACCACCAAGTTGGATGAATAACTTGTCACCCTGTGTTTTTTCTTAGTCTTTGCTGCATTGGACAGAGAAATAGAACCTCTGGCATTGCCTGTGATTGTTGTGAAGTGCCACTATCACTAGCTTAGGTGGTGTGATTGTGTTTGGCTCATCACAGTCACCAAACACTTTTTGTACCTCTCATTGCTGTTTCAATGACAAATTTTTACATGTTTCAACACTCTTGCTAGGTATGAAGAAGATGGGCATTAACTTTAATAAGACTGCCATAGAATTTATGCCACAAAATTGGCATTTACATAGCCTACTTGATTTGTTCATTGACAACTTTGTAACAAATTGTTTTAGAGGGCACCTTTTTATTGAATGGACCCTTTGCAAAGTCTTATAGTAATTTGGAAGGGCAATTGAACTAGTTTCCTTATCCCTCCCAACATGTATGTTCTCCATTTGACTTTGGTTTTGAATTTTAATGTTAGGGTTTTGAGCCTCCTTATGGGCACTCTATGCTATTAGAACTCATGTTGACATTGCAAGAAATGAAATTTAACATTTAACTTCATTCCATTAACTTAATGCAAATGCAAGGGCCTAAGACACAAGGATTCTCCTTTTGTTTTTTTTTTACTTTAGGTCTTACAAAATGTAGAATTTTTTTTTTGGAATTCTTGTTTCAACATTTGTCAAACAAGGATTTCACTTTTGTTTTTCTCACTTCAGGTCTCATGAAGAAGCAGAGGATATATAAAAGATGCAATTCTAATTTGACTCAGTACTAATATTTAAAAAAAAAAAACTAAATATTAAATATTAATACTTGAATCTTAAAACTTTAAAATCAAAAGAGGATTACCAATTTTCATTTTACTCTTGTTTTTCTTACTTCAAATTGTCCAAAGCGAAAAAGTAGGGGATACACAAAAGACAAATGAAAATCAGAAAATCAACTATATCACTAAGTTACCCGTCTTGGTACTAGATCAAATTTCGGTTTGTGGGTTGGGCATGTACATACAAAACATATAAAAATCAGAAATGTATGCATATTTGCAGCAGTATAAGTTCAGAATACCACACAGCATTACAAAATAAACAAATCAACCATAAAAAATTAAAATTACTATAATGTCAATTAGTCAAACTCAAATGTCATGATATATATTAAAATTAAAATTAATGATGTCAAGTGTCAACATTCAGCCATCATTGATTAAACATCAATGCCATATGGCTCTTCAAAAATATCATCATCACCATCCATATTAGATGATGTAAGTAACTTGTATATTAGAAGAATCACAAACAATGCTACTATGACTCTTAGACTCGCTGGTTGGCTCGTCCTCAATGCCAAGTGCAGCATGTTGGGAAGTGGAAGCATCCAAGTTAATATATTTTGGCTTGATATCCCACTTCCTTGTGTCCCTTGTAACCATTTTGATTGTGTGAAATTAGGTGCAAGTTGGAATGCAAATATGTTAAGTTCTCTGCTTTTTTTGAGTGTAGTTGGTTGTGCTTTATTGAGTGGATGGAGGAGTATATGCTCTAATTCCTCTTAGATGCCGGTGAGCTAACAACCTATTGAGACAAAATTAGAGAATTTAAATTTACAAATGAAACTTAAAAGATGATTTTTTTATAATAAAATTTACTTACAATCAAACTTTGATTGCAAGAGGTTGTAGGTGTGTGAATGATTGGTCATGGATGTACCACCAATTGTGAGCATTAACCTTAAACTTGTCATAAAGGGCATTAATACTAAATTCATTGGAGAGTACAAAATCCATGAATGTAATCCTAACTGCATTGCATAAGTCAGGATCAATGAAGAGTCTATGAAGTGCTGCCTTGTACCCTTGGTTGGATTCAACATCTCTATATGGGGCAGTCCTTGTTGACATAGAAAGGATTTGAATGCTATAATATTTGGAACTCAATGCAAAGGCAAGAAGATATATTGTAGTGGTCATTTTGTTCCATCTCTTTTCAATAATTTTGTGTAGCTATTGGAAGAAAATTTCTTTAGGATTGTGCGTTTTCTCATTTACAATGGTCTCCTTCTTTCAATCATTTAGTCAGTGTCATCATACATCTCTCTCAAACAAGATCTGTCTATTTCGGTAATAATAGATCATATTCAATATGTGCTAGGTGAAACTAAGGAGATATTCAACACAATCCCACCAAATGTCATCTAGGATCATCCATTTAATATTTAATGCCACTTCAATGCTAGATTGCTTCCATATGGACCAATTTTGGTTGATGACCATGTTAGAAAGTGCCTCTTGAACCTTCACAAGTTGTCACAAAACAATTGTGTTGGAGGATAAACAAATCTCAACAACCTATTTGAAAATCAAAATAAAAAAATAAAGATTCTTAAAGAAGAATATAAACTCAAAAAAAAAAATGTGAAACATATTTTTAAAATAAATCTTATTGGTTCACTTACTTTGGACAACTCCAATTTTGAGAATGCTTTAAATATGTTTTGTGACATATGGTAGTTGGTGATGAATATTTGGATCTCTTTGGCCTTGGCATACACTTGTTTGAACTGATCAATTTTGGTGCCATTTTTTTGTTGAATAAGATTGAGGAAGTGGACAACACAAAGTATCCAAAAGATGTGTGAGTAATGGTCCTTAACCAATAAACTAGTTCTACAATTTTTGGTGTTGTCCATTATGACTTGAATAACATTTCAAGGCCTCACTTCGTCAATGGCTATTATTAGAATGTTAGCAATAAATGCACCATCCTTCACCTTCTCCTCACAATCTAGTGCCTCCAAAAACATTGCCCTTATAGAGGACACTACAATAACATTTATTAATAGTTGGATTTTTGCATTCTTCCATCCATTGGAAGTGATGGATACCTTTGTCCTGACCCACAAATCCTTTATGGTCTTCAATGAATTCTCTACAAACTTCATCTCTTTTTCCAATAAGGTGCTACGCATTCTCTCAAAACTTGAGCCCTTGTACTCTTTTGGAGCCTTATTAATTGTTTTCACTATTGTTGCCAATATGGTGAGTGAACAACAATGAAATTCAATTCATTGTATAGACACATTTTGCAATGAATTTCCAATTCACAATATTCATTATGAAATGCTATTTCCCTTTTATCTCTTATGTGTAAAGGTTGCAAGTTGTTTTTTAGGTGTGCCCAAAAATGGGTGGCTCTCAATAAGTTGAAGATTAGATGGTTGTGGAGGGGGCTTCATTCCTCAAGATCCTTTCTTTGACAAAGGATGATATAATTTATGACCTGCTGCTTGATATATTTTTTCGTGCTTATTAATAAATGCTATGACTTGTTTTGGTGGAGTGGGCACATCACTTTTTGTTGGGCAAGCTTTGATGCCCAATCCAAGGATGTGGCACAAATGGGCTTTCACTTGACAGGATGAGCTTGAATACTTGATATCAGAATTGTAAATCCAAATTTAATCCCCACCATTTGGAAGTTGTATTACCATATCAACATATTTCCAAAGGGGAGAATTTGGGTCTATTTGAATTGGGGTTGGCACAAAGCTAGAACTGGCTGCCACAATAATCCTTGTGGCAACAAGTTCAATAAACAACACATTCAAAACAAATGAAAAAAAAAATATAGACTTATCTCATTAAAAAAAAATATGCCATAGATTCATAGAAGAATGAAAACAACACAAGAATTTTGAAACAAAGCAAGAGAGGTCATTTGTAAAAAAAGTGCAGAAAAAAAACCCAAAATTGGTAACACAACTATATGATAATGCAAATAAACATTTAATTTTTTGTAAGACCCTAAAATCATAGTTTGCAAACTCGGACTTGGAGAGTACTCGGTAAAATTCGACACCTTAAAAAACACTTAAATTTTTGAAAAAATATAAACTTTATGCAAACTATAGCTACAAAATGAATCAAATGAGTTTGGTGGGGGTTTGGGGGAAACACCCCCAGTTGGGTGCAAGGGTTTGGGGTCAAAGTGCCTAGTGGGGTCGAGGGGCAGCACCCTTCATGGGGGTCTGGGGGCAATGCCCCTAGTAGGGTAGAGGGGCAACACCCCCGTCGGGGTGAAGGGGCAACTCCCCTCGCGGGGTCAAGGGGGTAGCATCCCCAACGCGCCCCCCCACCACCAAGCCCAAATTAAGGCCTTTGAAACCACACAAAACTTCATCTTGCACACCATTTTCACAATTTTATCAATGAAGGGAGAAACAATGGATTTTCAAGGGTTTAAAGAAAAAAAAAAACGCATGAAAACAGATCGCCAAAGCCAAGTAAAATCGCTTTCAATGGATGGTGTGCAGAAACAAAGCATTTTCGATGGTTAAAAAGAGCAAAAAACACGTCAAAACCATGTCTATCCCCCGTTTTTTCTTCCATGGTTTTCATAGGTGATTTTTTGCCAAAAAATCAACGAGTTAATGGCAAGTAAATCGGCGAGTACTCAGTCTGATTTCGGCGAGTTTTTCCTGCCCTAGGCTCGTGAGTAAACCCGTGAGTACTTGCAAGCTCGGCGAGTACTCACAGAGTTTGTAAACTATGCCTAAAATAATAAATAGGTAACAATATTTAAATACTCTAAAACAGCTGTTATAAAACCCTAAATAGTAAAACAACAATTATACAACCCAAAAACCAACATTTAATAATTTATTAACCTTACAATTAATTTGCATATATGAACATTGAATATTAAATTTGAAAACAGAAAAAACAGCATTTAATAATGAAAATGCAAAAAACTGCCATTAACAATGAATCATTGAATTGTTAATGCAAAAGAGGGATTGAATGAATTTGTAAATTCTTACCTTGAAAGCTTGATGAATGCTTCGAATGGTTGATTGATGAAGATGATTTAAATCTTCCTCTTCCTTGTCCTCTTGCTATTGCTCTTGCTCAATGCAAGGACAAAGGGTTGATGGTGATTTGGTTGAGGGTGGGCATGTATGTTTATAACTCTTTAAAAGGTTTGGGGGGTGTGTGGGGCCCATTAACACTTTAGTGTTAGTTTAGTGAATTAGATTTTTAAAAACACGTTTTAATAAAAAAATGACTTTATTGCTGCCTAGGCCATGGGGCTTCCTGATGTCCCCAAGATGGTTGATGAAATTTTAGAATCCTAGGCCATCTTGGAGACATTAGGGCATCCCCTTGACATTCCTAATAGGATGGACATCTTGGGAACATCCCCTACTTTTTCAATATGTCTTGAACATGCCCCCACTCTGTTGAGGGTAGTGTGGGGGCTTTCATTTGTGCCCTTGAGACATCTTGGTTTTTGAAACTTGGGGTTTTTTAGGGGGGATGTGTTCCTGTGAAACTATATTTTTTTAGCTATAGAGAACTTCCAAACACCAATCCATTTTCTCATTGATAATCACTTTGTCCTTTGTCTCCTCTTGCAGCAGCGACACTTAGTCACTATAATTTTTTCTGCAACATATGAGAATCTCTCTCATTGCTGCAGGGGATAATGTGAAACCAAGCTTTGCCACTACCTCCTTGTTTCCCCAATTCAACATGCACAAATTAGCCATAATCATGTGGTCTATATTGTTGTAATCTTTGTACAACATGCATTGGAAAGCATATTTGTGTTGTTGAATCTTTGAGCGACATCAAATACATTGTTCTTGCCAAGTGATTGGCATGGCTGCAGCAGCATTTCCATAATCAGATGTTGAGTGTCTCCAATCTCAACATTGCCCATACTTCTGGCAACCTCTCACATTCTTTGTATCCAAATCTGCATGAAGAGGTTTTATATTTCCTGGTTAATGTGATCAATAAAGGTCCCTTGCACTATCTTTGCATCTTAAAACACCTTTTGCTTCTTGTCCCAGCTCCAATAGACTTGACCTTAAGCTTATTTCTCATCGAGGAAGAAGCTATTTTTAAATTTGACAGAATTTTACAAGCTTCTATTCATTATTTTTTGAACCTTCTTTGTTACTTGGCATGCTGGGTTCAGAAAAATGGTGACAGGGAGGGAAAATGAAAGGGGAGCAACAATAATCATTAGATATTACTCCACCCAGATTGTACAGTGGGGAGGGAGGAGGGACCAATTAGGGGGTAAGGGGAATCACATCATTGGGCAATAGGAGAGGATTCTTTGATTAATATCAGGGAATTTGTCTTCCCAATCTTTTCAGACCCCCTCTTTTCTTCTAAGCTCAACCCTAGCCTTTTTGCTAGGTCAAAAACCTGATTTCCTTCTTGTTTGATATGGACAAAGGGGATGTCCTCCAATCGCTTCATCAACTCCCCTTCATCAATGATCTCCTTTGGATGCTACGATGAGATTTTACCCAAATACATCTCATTAATAATTATTTTAATTTTGGAATCACTTTGAAGTATCATCTCTGCCACCCTTTTGTCATAACCTCTTGAATTTCGAGAAGCATTGCAATAGCTTCTGCTTGATTATTGGTGTCTTTAGTGGTCAATGGGAGTTTTGGCTAGCTTCATTCATCTTTGAATATACATCCATTGCCAACTGGACCTGGATTTCCTTTTATAGCTTCATCAGAATTTAACCCAAGGAAATCTGCAAGTGGAGGGGTCCCATGTTGTTCTGATTGTTTTCTTACTTGAACACCCAACTCCTAACCAATTATCGTTATGTACACTTAAGCTCAATTAAGCAGTATGTACACTTACGCTGAATTATATAGACTATTGTCTTACTAAAATATTCCAATGGAGCAGCCAATTAGGTGCTCACTTGAGTATTTAAAAACTTCAGACTGTTTTGCTCTCATTGGCATTTTTGACAATTTTATCTAAATAAACTATAGGAGGAGCTATTTAGACAAGCAAAATAAGTTCTCCACAAAATATTTTTGAAAAGGACAGGTTCCACATAATTTTAAAAAACATAAAACTTGACAGGCCTTAACAACAAAAAATGACTATAATTAATCAATTTTAAATGGAGAATGAAATTCCAGAGTAATGTATATCAACTCAATCATCAATCTGCATGTCTGTATTAATTGGTTGTTTTCCTGCACCAGTTGCAGCTGAACTGGTCATTGTTTTCTCATTTATTCAAAACTTTAATGAATATGTGCTGAGAGTACAAAAAAATGTTTGTTCTCTGTTCAGAAAATAATACTAAATATTTGTTTGGGTAGGCTTTCTTGCTTTGTCTGTCCTTTATCATATGGTTTTGTTTTTCTTCACCTTCCCGTTTTCATTGGTAAGTATTACAAGCTTTCCATGATTGCATTGTTGTTGTTTATCATGGCTTACATGGATTAGGTGCATTTTGAAAAGGAACATTTTGAAAAATAACTTTTTGGTTGACAAGCTACAAGCTTTTGGCAGCGCAACAACAAATTCTATTTGTCAGAAATAGAAGGAAACAACTTAAAAATGTATTCTAATTTCAATATATGTTTTCTTTTTCTTGCAGGCAGATTCACCCCGAAGAAGGTACGCTGCCATATTAGTTTTGAACTTTAGTTGAATATCTAATTTATGAAGGCATTTTAAAATAACTTAGGTTAGTTATGGTAGTTGAATAACTAAATTAAGAAGGCATTAAAATTTAAAATAACTTAGGTTAGTTAATGATTGTTTGTGGTTATTGTATTGCTCACCCTTTAACATGACCAAAAGATTAACCCAAAATTGGGCTAACAATTTTTTTGTGTTCTTGTTCCAATGAATGAAACCTTACCAACATGTAACGGTTTGTTGCTAGTTATGACCAACAACCGTCACATATAACCAAACAACATGGGGCTTGCCTAGATGATAATTCGAAACACATATGTGAGATGTGGCAAGTGTTGCTAGGACTCAAGTAAAGTGATAACTGAAAGACCATGGTGGAAAGAGGATGAGTGAGAGATAGATGTTAAGTAGTTGACACATATACTAAGAGACAACACATTTTTTCTAGAGAATAATATTCCGATGGAAATCCACTTGGGTGGCATTATTCATTTGGGGTCCCAAAGTGGCTAGGCTAGGAATGAGAACACTGAAAATAATATAAGCAAACACTTTATAAAGCCAAATTATTAAGTGACTTAATAAGGTCACTTTTATATTATCACTTTATAAAGTGACTTTAGTCATAACCTAAGTTATGTTCCCCAGTCATTGTGCCTCCCCCAAGGTTTAAATTGAAATTAGAATTCAATTAGGTCTAAAAAGGGGGGTTTCAAATTAAAGTTAAGATTTCCAAATTGATGAGCATCAAATCTCATCCAATGTATGAAATTTATGCTCACATTTGGATTAGGGCAACTCCAATCCTCATGAATCTCATACAAAAGAGATTTTCTTATGGGGAGAGTCTCATTTTGACATTGCAAGGAGAAAATAGGAAAGGGAAGTAGAGGGAGGCAAATCTAGACCTCTTCCTCTCCTTGGTCCTTCACCATTGGCCATTAGGTCCCAAAAATCTAGGGCTTAGATTGATTTGTATTTCAAAATTAATTTCTCTCCATTTATTTGTTCAGATCTATACAGTTAGTTCTATGCTATTCCTTTATAAATATTAAGATTTGTGGTTGCAGATTCAAAAGAGGCTAGAAAAGGACTTCAAACTTTTTGTTTGTTTGTGTGTATGTAGGTTTCATGAAGCCAAAGGTAAACTTTGGGTTTTCATACCCTCATTGATATTGTATTAAATCTAATAACATAGAGCTTTATTTTATTAAAAGTAAATTCATTTTTATTTAAAATATATATATTTTTTCAAGGGGTGGCCCTTGTAGGGCCACCATGCCTGATGGGGGTATGATAGGCTGCAAGTCCATTTATGGCGCCTCAAGAGTGTGGTGACCTTGCAGGGGCCACTTTTTGCCCCTTTAAAAATATTTTAATATTTTTTCAAAAAAATATTTGAACATTAAAAGAAAGAACTTCCATTAGAAAATAAGCTTAGAACCCCTTTCTTGCCACTTTTGAACTTGCAACCACAAACAAAAGCACAAATATGGGTAGAAATTTTAAAATCTGTAATGGATAGAATAAGAGTTAAAAACTTAAAACTAAACATATGAATCTGAACGATAAGTGGAGAGAAACTAATGACCATTGCTAGAGGAAAAAGTAAAGGAAAAAACGTGAATTTGCCTCTCTATTTCTATTTTTTTCGTCTATCCTTTCACTTGACAAAATGAGGCATTTTTTTGTATGAGTGCCATAAGGATTAGGGCAAACTTAGGATTTCCCATAATCCAATGGTGAGCATATATCTTATCCATTGGATGAGATTTGGTGCTCATATTTTTAAGAAATGTTTGAATAAAATGACTTATATGTTGAAACTAATTCTATTTCTCAATTGAGCTTTGTGAGGAGGAAGAAACATGAATCTATGTGTCTTTCTCTTTCTTTTCTTCTATCCTTGCAACATAATTCTATTTCTCAATTGAGCCTTGTGAGGAGGAAGAAACATGAATCTGTCTCTTTCTCTTTTTTTTTCTTCTATCCTTGCACTTTGACAAAATAATTTCTCCTTCAAAACCCTAGCCTCGGAGAAAATCAAATCATAGCAGCAAAAAATCTTTCTTGTGAATAACTTGGCAAACCAAAAGATAATAATGTTTCGATATATTGGGACTAAATCAGGTTAGGGTTAGGGGAAAATCACAAACAATTGCTGCAGACATCAGGAAAACCCCAAAAATCCTAAATATTTGATCATAAAATGGAAAAAAAATCATAGAGAATCACAATTTTATTGGTCAAAATATCATTTGACTGATTTTATCAAATTGTTGCAATGTTTTAAGGGAAAAACTCAGTGTGGGGTGTGAAAGATAAATTGTTATTTAGTGCATTTTTAAAAAGAATATTGCTTCTGACATGAAGTCAAGATTTTACATGGAGCAGAGGGGTTACCTTCTCAATGCAGAGTATCAAACAAGAAGATTTAAGGATTCAAATCTGTGGTTTGGTTTTCATCCAAGGAACAAAAATATGTCAGAAGAATTGGACAGATTACTGAGTGATTGCTCATACTTAGTTAGAGCAGAGTTGCATGAGAATGGATGCCATATCTGAGAGACTAATAGTGTAATTTTTTAGACCATTTGAATTTATATGACGGGATATGGCATTTATAAAAACACTTACATAATATATATAGAATTACATATATAGATATATAATATTGTATTTTATATTTTATTTTACTGTATTTTTTTTTGCATTATATTTTATTTTACATTATTTATATTTTTTGTGATATACATACCTTCAGAACAGTTCTTTTAATGTTTTGGTTTGGAATGTTATAAATAGCCCTAATCTGGACATGTCTTTGGATTGCCTGGTATGTGTCCAGACATATTGGATATGGCTCAGGTATGTTTTGTATTCAAAGGTGGTAACTGGGCTGTAGCACATCCATATCTGTATCTGATACATATACAAGTATTTGGGCTAGGAGATGTGGTGGACTATGTGGCAACTCCAAGTTAAAAGTATAGTGGAGGCTGTAGGGGCTTTGAGAGGTCTAACAATAATGGAACAAAATTGCAACAATGGAATTACTATCCGTACACTTTATGATGATGAGATAGAAGAATAAGGCATGGCTTCTGAAATAGCAATATTAGAATATATGTCTTTAAGTAAACTTCAAAAATTAAAGTGGGCTACAATTTACCATCCTTGATTGTTGGGTGCAACCTTAACACAACACATCTATTGGAAAAGGTAGGAGTATCAGGCACGATTTTTGGGCACTTTAAACTGGATTATGATGTTGACACAATTGTAGAAACTTAAATCAATTAATGTATGGAATTATTAAAGACTTTATATAAGCTTTTTTAGCAAGAAGATTGAATGTGTTTATGATGGACGATTCCATGATTATTTCAAACCAACATGAGGTTAAGATCCTGACGGTAAGAAGTAATACATAAGGCCAGGCTGCTTAATATAGACAAGTAAAAGAGTATACGAGGCTAAAAATCGAGAAATGACTCAACATGTCTCTGGTGTCTAACAGCCTCCTTAATGGTCTTTTCAGATAAAATTGTGTTTAATGTTGAACATAACACAAATGGTTAATATTTTAAAAGAGTTTTGGGATAAAATTGTGTTTAATGTTGAACATAACACAAATGGTTAATATTTTAAAAGAGTTTTGGGATAGATCTACTGCTTGATCAATTAAAACAATTGTGTTTCAAATGGCAATGCACTAGTTGATACAATTTCAAAATTGACCATAAGCTCAGTCTTAGCATTCTGCCATTTAACAATACTTGAACCAACAGGAAACTAGAATAAAACTATCTTGAACTGACATTATAGAGTGGCCAAAGCAAATAATTCGAAACAATATCAAGATTGACCAAGTGCTGGGTCTGAGCCTTGTCATTTACAAGTACTTGAACTGACAGGAAACTAGAAGAAAGTTATCTTGAACTGATATTATATGAAGGCATAGGCAAACAAATCGAAACAATTTCAAAATTGACCATAAGCCCAGTTTTAGCACTCTGTTTACCAGTACTTGAACCGACAGGAAACTAGAAGACAACTATCATGAATTGACATTATTGAGAGGCCTAAGTAAACAAACAAAATAATAGTAGTCCTCATATTCAGTGTCATCATAGATGTGAGTGCCTTTCAGTTCATAGTGCAGATGGAAACTAAAATGAACCATTTGCAAACTGATTATGTTTTCAATAAGTCTTTCTATCTGTCATGCTTCTTTGGGAGAAAATTCCCCATGTTGTCTAAAAAGGCAATCATCTCAGTTTGCAGTTCTATGAACATTTCCTTACATATTTTTGAATTTTTCTCGACGGAAGAGAAATCATCTCTTTACTAACAGAATACAAAAATGAACCAATTCTGCCACTTCTTGGAGGATTTCAGAGCATAGTTGCATTTACATGGTATGGATAAGGTTACAGATATAGGGCTAATTTCTGAGGCCCCAAATATGGATATGGCATTCATAAAGAAACAATTTTTAGACGCAACTAACTGAGGGTTTGTTAGTGCATGCAATTTTTTTGCTATGTTCTTCTTGGGTTTGTGCGGATTCATCTGGGACGAATCTGCAATTTTTTGTATATACTGCCACAAAATCCGTGACAGATCAGCCCTAAATTTGTACCAGGTAGGAACTGGACCTGAATTTAGGCATAGCAGAGGCCGAACTGGTAACTTAGAAAAATGTCATCACCGTTCTCTTAAAATTGTTGTTCCATGTTATCTAGATCATTTGGAGAGCTAGGATAATTGGATTCAATACAACCACCAACCACACTCCTAGAGCCAGATGAAGCTGCAACAGAGGAATCTGATAAGATATACACAATAATTATATTAAAATTTGAAATAGAAAAAGTCTTATGTAGATATATGCAATAATGTTATTTTGTAAAAATTATAAATATAGATACAAATTAAAAAATATAAGAATGAAGAAATAAGGTTTTTTTTATCCAATATAATATTTATATAAATTTGTTTAATTTCAAATTTTGTTGAACATCTATATTAGATTTTTCTTATAATATTCAAATATTAAAAATTTAAAACACTCTAATAATAACTATCAAATAATATTTCAATATTAATATATCAAACAAATAAGTAATAATTAAAAATTAATATTGTATCGAATATTTTAAGAATGAATGCTTCAGGAAGCTAGATTGTCAACAATGCCTGGTGGGATGGGCCAAAATTAAACAGGGACCTACTCCACTTCCATCTCTTTTGGCTCCATCAGTATCGTTAAGAGGAAGTGTGTACAGTCCTAATACTTAATATTATTAATTACTTTTAAATTATAATAATTATTAAATAGTAAAATTAAAAGAGATGCAATGAAAAAATTAAAAAGAAAGAAGAAAGAATATAGAAGAAGAAGAAAGATAAAACATAAGTTTTCATCCTCTTTCAGATTGTAAATTTAGAAGATAAAATATAAATAAATATTAAAAACATGAAGAAGAATTATGGAGAAAATGACTGAGTGAAAGAAAGATTGAAGGGATTGTTCCATTTGGCATTTACCTTAAAATATGGGTGATTCATATCCAGCTCTCTCTATGTCAGCCCACTTTGGCACAAAACAATTGGCAATCCAACTGCATCCAGCTCTTGCATAAGAAAGACCTTCTCCAATGAAGAGAGAATGAAAAACCAAGAGTGAGTGAGTGTGAATGCGGTGGACAAGTCAAAAAGGATTGAAATGCCCATTGGGGCTGTCTTAATGTCGAAGTGACTGTATAGTTCAAGTTTGTCACTTTTATTTATAAAAGTGAGATTCCACAATTTATTAATTTAATATTAAAAACTATCTGGATGAGACACAGTGAGGGCTGATACTTGTTGCCATCTTGTACAATATGAGCATGAAGAAGCATACAAGAATTAAAACCTTTAAAATTATCCTCGAGAAAACAGAGCATGAGAAGGAGACACTTGTCTCTATCTTTCCCTTACTTCAAAAGGAGTTTTTGGTAAGAGAACAAGGGGAAAGGATGACAAGAACATGACGAGTGTCCTTATCTTGAGACGCTTGGCATTAATAAATTAAAAGAAACAGATTCTGTGCTATTGAGAGATAAAATGAGGGAATGCCACTTGGCCATTTGTCATTTACTTTGAGGAACAAAAAACAAAATAAGCTAGAAAGTTCACATAGAAACAAACTTGTGAAACATGCAATAAGATATGGTGGTGCCATTCTCATAAACTCTGGAGTTTTAAATTAACATATATAAAACATTTAATCCAAGAAAGCTTAAATGAAAAGGTGATAAATGTCACAATTATAATATTGAAATTAAGAAATCCTAAAAAAGAAATAAAACCTTTGCGAAAGAAATGAAAATGCAGAGGAGAAGATTCACTGTGAAACCATGGAAAAAAGCAAAGAAAGCCATGAATGAAAACCAGTACACCAATAAGTCAGATTAAGTTCCCAATTATATATCATTTGCTTTTCATGATTTTGAATTTTAGAGTTAAATCCAATGGCCCCAAGTTTGGTAGGAACTTGGGGGTGTTGGTAATTGAAATATTGCAATATTGAATTGTAAGTGTGAAAGCAAATCGGAAAAGCCATATAGCTTTTCTTGATTTCTCGTGTTGGATATATATGACTGTTATTCTTAAGGGAGGCATGAGCATTTAGGGTAGGTCATAGTGTAAAAGAATGAATATTGCTTTGGATTTAAGTGCAAATGAATAAGAAAAAAACTTCAATAGGGTATTGGGGATGGTGAAAAGGTGGGCGCGGGCATATCAAAAGAACCAGCAGGACTAGTGGTGCTTTTCTTATATTAAGGAACTTGTGTCTCATTTATGCCCTCATACTTTTTCCCTCATTGTTTGCATCCATTTAATGGCAGGCATAAAGAGGGGAAACTTCAGGGCATTGTTTTGCATGGTCTATTTTCTTGTTAATCTGGTGTCTTAATTGGTCTATTCACTCATTCAGTGCTTTTCTGCAAAATTTCTTTCCACTTTTCCGTTAGCAGCTAGGCATAATTCTATTCTGCATACTTTCTTGTTTCCCTTTTTTGTATCATATTTAGGGTTGTTATTGTTGACATTTTGATGTAGGGTTTTGAAAGAAAAAAATGAGAATTCCTTAAAATCCCTGACAAAAGTTTGAATTCTTTTTTATGATAAAAGAAAATGGAAATTAAATACCTGTGCTTGAGTGAAGTTTGCTTTCATTTAAGCTTTAGACATACAACACATTTTCTTTTCTCTTTGATATCTTTATACAAAAGGAGGTATTGTAGAATGCATTACTATTTTTATTTGTGCCCCTTGTTGAATTTGAAATCATAATTGGTTACTTGCATCATTTGTGGATATTTTGGTCATCCAACAGTATTTTTAGTCTTATCTGAGCAATGTATTTGAGGCTGGTTTTATATACAGGTATTCTTCATCACCTTCACCTCGTCGGATGCGCTCCAGATCAAGATCTCGCAGTCCTGGCAGGTAATATCTACAGTTCTAAATGAAGATCTTGAAAATATTAAACCCTTCAGTGGCATTATTATGATGTGGAATAAGGCTACAATATAACTTTTAGTCAATTGGCTTTCCAGGCAACATCGAGGAAATGATGATGCACACAATCCTGGAAATACCCTATATGTGACTGGCCTCTCTACTCGTGTAACAGAAAAGGAACTTGAAGATCATTTCTCAAGAGAGGGGAAGGTTAAATTCTCATATAGCTGCCTTGTCATGGCAATATTGCACATTTATGATCTGTTTTTGCAGTTTATTATTTCTCCTCCTCATTGATGTGGCTACTATTTCAGGTTGTTGATTGCCGTCTGGTAGTTGAACCTCGTACCAGGATCTCACGTGGTTTTGCATTTATAACAATGGACAATGTTGAGGATGCTGAAAGATGTATAAAATATTTGAATCAGTCGATTCTCGAAGGTCGGTACATCACAGTGGAGAAGGTAAAGTGTAACAATCCATCTTTAGTCCAACACGCCATCCAAAATGGCTGTTTATTGGGATGGTAGTACAGGTGTTGTTTTGAATTTTGGAGTTTTCATTCTTTAACATAAAACTTTTTGGTTATTCAGAATATGTTGCCTCAAGTATCTTGGCAGCAAGGAAGCTGTTTATCTATCAACTTAATCAGCTTGATCAATGCCGCCAGCCTAATGGTTTATTCTATGCAACATTGCAACTAAATTTTTCAAACATTGTCCAACTAAACAACCTGAGCATTTCACCAACTAATCAAGTGGGAATTTTCACCAACTAATCAGGCATCTAAGCTCTGGTACCTCAAATTCAGCACTGTGCAAATGCCTAGAGGTGCATTGGAACTATTGAAAGCTGCATGTTAAATTTGGTGCTCAGAGAGGAATAAATTTTTAGTTTTTATTGGTCTTTGAATCATAATTTACTAGCTCTCCATTAGTATTTTAGCGTCTGCATGCTATTTGGTGACCTTCGCTTTTGAGACCCTGAATGCTTAATTTAAAACAGCAGTTTCTTCCCGGTTTACGCAATGGTTCACTGACTGAACTGAGTATGATATTGTCAATGCTCATAAAGAATGTTGGTCTTATTTGTTTCGAAAAGATCAATGTTTCTCCCATTTTATATGATATAAGAGCAGATTATGCATCCTATTGAGTAACGATTTTTTCTGCACACATTGTTTACATTTAGTCTGTTTATATTTCAGTCAAGGAGGAAGCGCCCAAGGACTCCTACACCTGGAAACTATCTTGGGGTTAAAAGTACCCGGGAAGTTGGTAAGTTGGAATCTGAGCTTTTTATTTTTGTGTGGGTTTGCAGGAAAGAGAGCAGCTTTTTTGGGTGCAATAAAAGAAAATTTGGTGAACTGTTTCATGTTTTTAAAATCAATTTATTGTTTGCTGAATTGTGCATTCTAAGGATTATTGTTTTTTCTATGTTTTAGTTATCAATTCCAACTTGTTTGTTTATTATAGAGAAATGATAATACTTCATTACTTATCATGTTGATTATTCACCTTTCATTTTTGTTAGGCTCCTATCATGATCGTGACAGACGACGAAGTTATCATGGTCGCGATGGTTACAGCTCTTACCGGTCTCCTCATCGCTCCCCTTATTATGATGGACAAGGATATTCTCCTCGTCGCTCTCCTTACCGAGGTGGTGGGTCTAGAAGAGAGCGTACTCGTTCACCTCCTTATTCTCCCTATGGGAGTCCAGTTCGTAGCCGAGGCCATCGCCCCTATTCTGAGAGATCTAGATAAAATTCTAGGTTGTAATTTTATTTGATTATATCTCTTGTTGTGAGTGTAACAGCTGTGTGATCATTTCATTACATCCAACTCCAGAAATGGGTATTTCTAAACTTGTTTTGTTTTCAAGGATGCTTTTTTTAATTGCCCGTTTACCATCACAATCCCTCTCCTGTAGAATGCCTGCCACTACATTTATTTCTTGGGAAGTACTTCTCCCTGATTACATCCGAGAAACCATTAATAACAATTTTTGTAACGCAGGTGTTGTGCAGGATCAAATAAACATATGTTAAATCTGCATTTCATTATTTAAATTTTTTATCAGTGGATGTTTGCTAATCTATTGTTGTGCGTATATAGTGATCCAATATGCAACCAAACAAGTTGCTCTTAATGTTTTACGACTATATGTACATGTTACATCTGTTGTTCATATCGTAATTTTCTATTTCTTTTAGTGGATGTTTGCTAATCTTTATTTGGGCAAGTTTGGTTTTTGATGGGCAAGAAACTCTTCTTTTCTCTATTACTGAATGACATAAAATACTTTTTAACAAGATTTTTCTACGTGTCTGATGTTTTGCCAACTACTTGCAACGTGAATACACTAGCAATAGATATTTTTGAAGGTTTTGATTGTTTAAACTTACAAAAAAGCTTGAATTGATAAACTTTTTGCAGCTTTATCTCAAGTGGGCCAGACTTTTCAATGCCACTCATTCAATTGTTTAAATGACATGAGAATAAAGAAATGTGGCATCCTACAACTGCTTTAGTCAAATGATTATTATCTTAGTACTTGTTTATCTGGACCGTTTATTGCAGTACACATACCTTAAGTGTTGTAATTGTTTTGTCTTGGAACAGCTTCTGTTTGCAGTATGTTGTGATGACTAGCTGTAATGTTGACTTAATTTATAATGGGATGCCGTGTCTTTTGTTATTGGTTCACAATATTTGTGGAGTTTTCTACGGATATTGCCAAATTGGAATAACTGAAGTTGGATGCTGTCTTTTTCCCATGCTTAGCTAGCAGTGCATGTTGGCATTTTGGTTGTAAGTTTATAATACATGGCCACTAGGCTTTTGCAATTGATTAAGATTATTTTGCCCTATTTGGTAGGAGCACTGCTATTAGATATTTGAAGCACTTGTTAATGGGTATCAGTAATTCTATTGCCCATTTTAGATTGAAATAGTTATTCCTGATGATTGTGTTGTAAGCCATTTGCAGCTGCAACTTAAAAGGATTCATGGGGGTGTCTGTAAATAACGTGGAAATGTTGCTATAGTTTTTTATCCTTAAATTTACTCAGTGCCTAAGGGGATGTAAGATGTAACTGTCAATGAAAGGACTAATGGTTTGCTTGACAAGATCTTGCAAAAGCATCAACTAGTACTATGTGCTAATTTTCTTTCTTGATTGCGCGAGAGTTGTATAATCTTTGTGTCGGTAGTTTGTGTCGTGGTATATAGAAAAAAATGAAAACCTGGGTGGGAAAATTAGGTATATGAGACAAAGCTTTGCGTTGTTTTTTAGGCAATATTGCGACAGCAAATTAGGTATACGAGACAAGCTTAGCGTAGTTTTTAGGCAATATTGTGACATCTGTCTTTCTGTGATTTTAATTTAATAATTACAACAATGTTGTTAATTATTTTCCTGGCAGCCTATTGCGTTAGAAATGAAAAGTATAACTGTAAAATAAATATAGTAATTGTATTAGTAAATAATCAACCAAAAAATGAAAAACTAGTTATTTTTCAATGGAGAGAAAACAGTCTTCCTGATGCATAGTAATTTGAATCAAAATTAAAAATAAATTTGTACGGAGTGTAGTTGGCGTGGTAAAATTTTTACGTTATGCAGGATCGGCTTCATCCGAAACTCCATGAAATTTGCAAGCAGAAAGGGAACGTGCCTATTGGGTGCTGGGAATTATACTTCCCAAGGCCGAAACCTCGTCTTCTTTCCTCACCATGCAAGTGTCGTCAATAATTTCACTAAATTATCGGTATCCTCTCCCATGGATGCAAACTCACATTGTCATGGAATTCGTTGTTTGCAGACCCCCAAATATTATTAATCATCTAAGTGTTTGATCACTAGAAGCTTCTTCTGGGTACTCTCAAAATATGAAATACCTAAATGCCCAATGACTCTTCCATGGACATGTCAAGTAACTTTTCACAATAAATACTTCTTCAGGTAATGCATTTGTGTTTTGTATCACAAGCCCTTTTAAATGGATAATTTTTTATAGCAAGTTTTAGAAACGAGTTCCTTCGAAAAAGGGAATATGTGAATTGGATATCATGTACTTGTCTCACTTGCCTTTTACAACATTCATATCTATTTTATGATGAGATTTATCAAAATTATAATCTTATATAACATTATTTATTTAAACTATAAATTAATATAATATTTTCTCTTTAATCACAATACTAATCTAAATCAAGTGAATTATAGTATATTTTAATATCTCATTATTTTATTATGAGATTCATCTAAATTAGTTAAAAGAAATTGTGATTTGATTTCATATTGAGAGAATTGAAGTGAGGTTAGCTATAGCTAATCATTTAAAGTGCTTAAAAATAGACAAGCATATATGGTAGTTTGATGATGATTTCATAATCATGATTATATATGAAATGAAAACAAAATGTTACTCTTCTTTTATTGAATTTTGTTCGGTAGAAGTGTTTAGTTAGTCTCTTGAGACTGTCCTTTGCTGATTTTTAGCTAGCCTTGTAACTTGTTTTTTGTTGAAATTTGTGATTTTGGTTAGAAGTTAGCAAGTTTGCAACAACAAACATGTTACCCATTTTGATGAACTCATGTTTACTTTTGATAGATGAATCATTGCTAGAAGGGACAAAATCATGATTTAAATATAGTGTACATGAGTTCTAGAAGGGACAAACTCATGATTTAAATATAGTGTACATGAGTTCAATTCATGCCATTTTAACTTGAGTTTGTACTAGTTTTGGGGGTGTTGTCTTTATCTCAGCTTTTGTTTCTC
>VDFB02000008.1:17987560-18002230 GCA_007258455.2 Sequoia sempervirens
AAGTTTGTGGTGTGTATGTCCTTAGAGACACTAATGAGTATCAGAGTGGATACTCCTATACAACTAGCTAGTGTGGTGTGACAAATGGCGTTTTGTGGGGAAGTTTCTAATCAATGCCTTAAGCGGATCCTCAAAAAATATGATTCTCTCATTCTAGCAACAGTGAAGATTATATTGGGCAAGGGTTTCCTGGAGAATAGTGAAACCTACAGGGTCGACACAAATATAACGTCCCAGTTCATAGCAGTTTTTCTTGACATCAGGATGGCAAAAAGGGATGTGGAGGCGTTGATGAGGAAACTCTTCATCTCAGACCTTTTAGTGGTTTGGATGAAATTTTGTATATCGTGTCTCCTAGTATGGGTGTTCCTCGACCATGGGACATGGCTTCATTTTATGTGCCAGGGGAGGTTATCAAATATTATCCCTTCTTACTAGACTTGAAGGGCATGGCATTGGTGGAGCATAAGCAGATGGCGGCGATTGGGGTGGATTATCTTCAAAAGGTGATGAAGCTCTCTTAGTCTTTTGGTAACAATTGGGTTCCAAATTTCTAGGCTTTCGCACTTTCCAACGACTTTCTCAGTCTAGGACGACCCTAAAATGCTTATGGGAAAGTATAACTTAGTGTTTATGTTAATATGTTTCTGGGAAAGTATATTTTAGTGTCTCTGCTAAAGTGTGGTGGTATCTAGTTGTATGGTCATTGCCTATGATGGTCTCTTTCCGTTTGGTCGCATATGTATCTGGGTTTTGGGCTTTAGCAAGGAGATTTTTTATGATACAGTCCTAAGTTCTGGTTAAGTATTGTAGTCTAGATGGTAGACCCTACACGGTCTTTTGATGGAAAATATAATGGTGGTCAAGTCTGATAGAGTTCATCGTGGGGTTTTTTGTAAAAGGTGGAAGGCTTGAATCTCATGGATACTATGTAAATTTTGCTATATCACTAACATATAAATCTTACATATCGAAAAAAGAAAAAGTATATATATCATTTTATATAGTTATTTAGAAATTTTTTGAGGCAAGTTTGAATCCAACAAGGATACAATGTAAATAGGATAGTTATAACACTTGATCTAGTCAAAATATTTTTTTAACATAGATGACCTTGGACCATAGATTTGTAAGTAATTAAAGACATGATATACATTCTAAGGATATGTTTTCAAACTAATACTTTATAAAACACATGTACTTGAATTTATTGGGTTGATCAAATCCAACAACAAGTATAATAAAATAAAAGATAGTACCAAATCCTAGAATTAATACCAAACAATTATCACCCACAAACACTTCATGGAATAACTCCTTAGATTTATAAATAATAGGTTTATACTAATATCTAATTCTTTTTCAACTTCTATGTCAAAACAATTTAGAGGTTGTCTCTCTTCTTGTAAAAAGTTGACATGTCCCAATGTTTGACACTAAGTCTCTAAGATAATTTTCATAGCTTAAAATTATTGTTTTATTCCACAATATATTTTTTGAAAGTTTAAGAGGTGATGATGTTGGTACTTGTGATTTATGGGTCCATAATATAACCTATAGCTTCATTGACATCATTTATACATTAATATGTAAACTTAGGGGGGTAGGTAATATCAACATGTGGAGTATCCACCAAGAATAATTACTCCATAACATCATCCAATTATTACCCTTTTTCATCTATTGGAGACTTTTTCTTTAAAGAAGCCATAGAGTATCTATTAGGTCTAGCATCCATGTAATGAGTATTTTAAACTTCATTAAGGAAAATTGAATGTATATACAACAATAAAGTTCTTATCTAAATAAATAATTTAAAAAATTGTGTTGGAATGGAAGTAATTATTATTTAATGAAAAATGGCAAATATTACATCCAAGTTGTCTACAAATTAAACCAAGCATGTCTAATTGTTTACTAGTAACTAAGACAATACATTTAAGATCCAATTAGAAAAAAATATATATTAGGAGAGAAAACAAGTGGTAAGAAAAACTAAAAAAAAATTAGAGGAAAATCAAAAAATTTGATTGGTTTAATAAAGATTAGTGAAATTGAGATAAGGTACTCTCCTTACAACTTCTATAGGAAGGAGAAGTAACTAGACAGATGAATTTTATCTCTTTGTTAAAATTCAAATGACATGTTGAGTTTTTTGAAAGAGAATTATATTAGTATATTATTTATTCAATGTTTATAAGTACATATTGAAGGAAAATAAGATTGCATGTATAAGATAAAATATATCATTAGATTGTAAGATAGTTATCACCAAAACGATACCTTACAATATAACAATGAGAATTAGTGACTACAATATACCAACTAAAACTAGACAATTGTTGTGATTGAGGTAAAAAAATATAGTATATGATTTGACAATGGAAAGTTATGGTTTGTGACATTTACACGAAGACATCCATTAAGAATCTCTATATTGATCAAACCAACTTGAACCACTCTGCCTAATTACAAATTCATAGTGTCGAAGATATCATGAGTTGCCTATGTTGATTTAATTAGCAAGCCATAAATTTTGCATAGATATAACTCCATATTGACTACATCTTCTGAGCAGTTCACAAAGTCTACAAATCCATTTTGTGCATATTTTGCAATCATTACAAAGGTTACCATTGTGTTCTCTTTAATTTAAAAGAAAAGAAAATGAACTTTCCCATGTCTCATACTCCTTTTAACATGCATTATTTGGTTTGTACCTTGGCAGTGCTCCCCGGTGGCTTACTCAAGACATTTGGTTGCGCCCTGGCCAACTAAATCTCACTTTCAGATTGATATTCATATGACAGAATGCCAATTTTATGTATGATTGCCCCCCTAAAAGAGAAGAGTATTGTATTGTCATCTTAGTGGGAAAAGATCAAGATTTGCAGAATCTAATTTATTTATTGATTATTCTTTTTAGTAGCATTGGCTTAGTCAACTATGTGGAATTATGTATGATTAAAATGATTCAACTTCAGTTTACTGGTTTTCTAAACTCAATTATTCGTCCTACCTACGGGATGGATACTTAGTTTGCATTAGGACTTTGCCAACGTAAAACTTAAATTAACCACTCAATGTTTTCTATTTTTTCTTCTCTGTGTAAGTTGCAGAAGAAGAATATTGTACTAGTCCCAGGCATTCCAAAGTAGAAAGAGATGAAGAACCATAGTTCATTGATTTTGAAATATTTCGTCTACCTCCTTATAACAATTGTGGTTTGCATACAAGCGTACACTACACACAAGTGCTGCCAGCAAAATGGTGTGGTCATGGCTATGGGAATAAGCTCAACTACAAAAGTTAAACAATATATATATATATATATATATATATATATATATATATATATATATATATATATATATATGAATTTTGGTTTGAATAGAAATGTCGATATATAAGCAATTTTGCAATCGACACATCTTTCAATAAGGAAATAAGCAATCATGTGTCATCTTTAGGGGACATGATCCGTAATGCAAGAGTTCTCAATCCTTAGAAATGGGATATGAGTTTCTTTAGGGCAGTGGCCTATAAACTACATATAATTCTTTAAAAATCTAGATATCAAATATTATCAACTTAAACTTAAAGTCCACAATGATCTAGGGAGACATGTCATCTAAATTCCAAATCATGACCATATTAAATTCAAGTGCAAATCATTGTCAAGCTTTAAGAAATTAATGAGCCAATATTTGGAGATGATGGCTGTGGACGGGTGCGTTAGCTGAGGATGTATTGTATCTGTTGAGCATGAGCTCATCTGCAAGTTCATGGGGTCCGCATTTCCTTACCCTTTTTTTGAAAATAGGTCCTTAGCAACTAAAATCTTGAAGGAGATTTGAAAGTTATTTTGGGAGTTAATGGGTATTTCTTTGTGGTCTTCTTTCAGATTTCAGATCATAATGTGTTTTTTTGAAGGGGGGTCATATTTTCACAATCAGGTGGGACTCTTCATTAAACCATGACATTTGGGGTTTGACCTAGCTGAAGAGATGTTGTCAAGAATTTTGGTCTAGATTCCTAAATGCCTCGCCTTCCAATAGAGTTTTGGTGCAAGGACATCTTGCATTCTATTACAACTATGTTAGGGAAGCCCTTGGGCCCATCCCATCAGACTCTTGATCGTAGGGTAACCTCTTTTGCTTGTTTGTGTGTGTAAATCAATTTAAATAATCTTTAATCAAAGTCTCTTGAAATCAGACTAGGAGGTATGTGTTGGTTTCAACGGGTGGATTATGAAGCCCTTCCCTTTTGCTATCGGACCTTCTAGAATGAATATGGGCATTTACAAAGAAACTGCCCTAGTTGCGAGCTATACCCTAATAGCCTTCGCTAGGTGTGCATGCAAACACTTCCAAAGCAAAAGGAAAAGCACCAGTTCAAAATAAGGAGCTTGATTCAAATGGGATTATACCTATGAAATCTCGGTTGAAAGAAAAGGTGCCAAACCACCAAAATAAAACCGTGCTCAGAGAGGCTTCTAGTAATAGATTTGATGTTCTCAAAAACTTTGAGGAGTTGGATTCAATGGAACATGATCTCAGCTTTGGCAATCAAGTTTTTCAAGGATCATATCATGTTGGTCAATACCCTATGGTCTCCAATCCAACATATGTCATGCATGCAGTTCCACGTGAAGGAATTGTCCCCTCTTCATCCCTAGTTGAGCAGGAGACTCATGGATTGACATTTGTGGGTACTCCTGTGGGTGATTCAAATCCTATTCCTTTGGAGGAATTCCTTTTGAGCACAGAGGCACTGATGGGACAAATGAGTTGGACATTGATTTTGGGGCTAAGGACGATGGTAAAAAGAAGAATGGACCTCTATTAGGAAATCACCAGAAAAGCTTAAAGAAAGTGGCAGGTGACAACATGGCTAAGGTTGGGAGGAAGGACTTGGAGAAGATGAAGATTATGGGAGAATCTTTGGAGGAATCTAGTGTTGTTAAGACATTGGACTCTCACTTTGCTTCCTCTCATAAATGATTGTGTTATCTTGGAATGCTAGGGGTTTGGGTAGCATCCCTAGACAAAAGGCTACTCGTGATTTAGTCTGTGATCATAATCCAGATATCCTTTTCATTTAGGAGACCAGACATTTTATGAAAGATATGATGAAGATTGCTCCCAAAATTTGGAAGAGAGGTCATTTTCAACGTGTTGAATCTCATGGTTTTGCTGGAGGTGTGGCATGTATTTGGGAACCTTGTAAGATCTTGCCTCCATGGTGGATGGTTGGAAGGAACTCCCTTTCTCTCTTTGCATCTTGCTTCAATTTGGACATGGTGGTTCTATTCACCAATGTGTATGAGCCTAATGATTTTCCTGGTAAGATTATGCTCTGGTATCATATTAGATTTATTTGGTCTCTTGCTCCTTCTTGCCCTTGGATTTTGGCAGGAAATTTTAATTCTATATGCACCTTGGAGGAAACATTAGGGGGAGTTAGCTAGTTGGGGCCTTGATCTTCTTTGTTTCAGGATAATATTAAGTTTCTCAATCTAGTGGATGTTCAACCCATTAATGGAACCTTTACCTGGTATAATCAAAGATGTGGGGAGGGCTCTATTTCTGAGTGGCTGGATAGGTTTCTAGTATCAATGGAATGGATTGGTAATGATTGGAATTCTTCTAAGATCCTGGGGTGGAAGCTAGGGTTTGGTCATTGGCTAATTAAGTTCTCTTCTTCTCGGTTCTCTAAGGTTAAGTACCCCCCTTTTAAATCCCAATTGATGTGGATCAGGGATCCTGACTTGCACCAACTTATGGATCAGTGGTGGATTTAAGGGAGGCCTGCCTTTGGCACAATAATGTTCTCTTTCTTCAAGAGGCTCTAGTTTGTCAATTTCAAGCTTAAAAAATGGAATAAAATAGTTTTTGGTAATCTCTTTCATAAGTGGAAACAAATTCAAGATCAACTTGATTGCATCACTTTCAAAATCAAGGAGGGGATGATTGTTGATCTGCTACAGGAAGAAACCAAATTCTCAAGGAGCTTGCTGAATGGGAGCTTCGGGAGGAGATTTTTTGGAAACCAAAAATCTTGGATTGACTAGCTCAAAGAAGGTGACATGAATACTACTTTTTTTCATAATTTAGTTAAATCACATAGAGGAAATTTCCTCCCCTTGTCAACTCAGGGGGAGCAGTTAAACTCACATCAAGCTATTACCGAGGAGGTGGTGTGCTTCTTCTCTTCTCTCTTCTCTAAGGATAGTCCTCTCGCCTTGGAGGAGGAGAATCCGATTCTGGCCTGCATCCCCTCTTTGGTCTCAATGGAAATGAATAATGCTCTTCTGGCACCCATCTCTTTGGTGGAACTTGAAGAAATTGTCTTCTAGATGAAGAAAGGTAAGGCCCCTAGCCCTGATGGTTTCCCCATTGAGTTCTTTCAAGAATTTTGGGATACCATCAAAACAGATTTGTTGGAGGTGGTTTGAGAGTCTTACACTAACAAGAAAATTCTTAAGGCTATAAATTCCTCTTTCCTTGCACCTTGATTCCAAAGAAAGAGGGTGCTCATTCCTTAGATCCTTTTCAACCTATTGTGTTGTGCAATGTGACATACAAGATTATTACTAAGTTGATTGCTGAAAGATTGAAGAGGTGTTTGGATCCCTTGATTTCTCTAGAGCAAGGAGGTTTTGTCAAGGGTAGGAAAATTGTGGATGGTATTGTGGTGGCAGCTGAAACGATTCACTCCATGTCCTCTTTGAAATAAAAATCCATGTTCATCAAATTGGATATGTCCAAAGCCTATGACAGAGTCATGTGGTCTTTCCTTCAACGTTTTCTTTTGGCTTTTGGTTTTCACTTTGCGGGGGTCTCGTGGGTTATGAGTTGTGTGACATTGTATTCCTTATTGATTCTTGTTAATGAATCCCCTTTGCCTACTTTTTCTATTGGTCATGGATTCAAGAAAGGGGATCCTCTTCCCCCTTGTTTATTTTGATGGTTGAAGGTTTTAGGCGGTTTCTCAAACAACACATAGATAGATGCTTGATTTGTGGCTAGGTTTGGGCACAAGGCTTGGAAGTACAAACTCATCTCTAGTTTGTGGATGATATTTCTCACATAGGTGTTGCTAGGATTGAGGAGGTTAACTCAGAAAGCCCGGATGTAGATTGATTATTGCCTAGTAGATCAATGCTCCTCTAGTAAGTGATGCATCCTTTTCTTCAATACCGAGGTTTGATCTAGTGCCAACATTCTTCATTTTCAGATTGGTCAACTTCCATTGGAGTATTTGGGGATTCCCTTCTATTTTAAATTTGAAGAGGAATTATTGGCAAAAGATCTTGATAAATTTTGGGCTAAAAGTCAATCACTAAACCTTTCGATAGCTTTTCTAATGTGGCGACTCTTGTGTTTTGTCCTCCAAGCTCTCCCTCCATTTGTGTTCATGGTGTTATCTTCTCCCAAGAGTGTGCTCAAGGAGCTTGAATCCTACCAAGAAATTTTTATGGGAAGGAATCTTGACATAAGGAAATGGAGTTTGGTGAGTTGCGATCAGGTTTGCAAGTCAAAGGAGAATGGTAGTCTTGGGCTTAGGCAGTTGGAGCAGAATAGTCTTGTTTTGGTTGCTAAAATTTATTGGAGGTAGTGTATTCTTGAGCAGCCATGGGAACATGCTCTAAACTTTAAATACTTGGGTGGGGTGGATAATGAGGATATTTTGAGAATAGAATTGTCTGGTAAAGGGTCTATGATTTGGAGCACTATTAAGAGGGGTATTTTTTGGATCATTTAGAAAGGGGAGCAAGATTTTTTTTGGAATGATTCTTGGGATGGTCACCCTCCAATTCTTTCTTCATTCCCTCATCTTCGTCCTCTAAGTGAGACTTTTGTGGTTGATGGGTGGTCCAGGGTGAGCAGTTTCAAATGTTCATCTTATTTGGGAGGCACTAGAGTTTATCAATGGCTAAATCTTGATAGTTGGCTAGATGGCGATTCTCAAGAGGAGTGAAGTACTTTGGCATCTATCCTTGTTGAGAGGCCTTGTTGTTTTTTTCGAGGGCAATGATTTATTGGAATGGGGTCATGATTCAAAGGGTATCTACTTTGTTGCTCAAGGGTATGCAACTTTGATGTCCCACTAGGCTGAGGTAAGATATTTCCCTTGGTGGGAACGTATTTGGAACAAGGATGGATGGCCTAAGTGTAATATGTTTTTATGGTTGTTGTGTCATAACAAGTTCCTTACCTAGGAGAACATCAAGAAATAGGGCTTTTGTGGGCCTTCTCTCTATTTTTTAAGTGGATGTGGTGAAGAAAGCACTAATCACCTTTTCTTTCAGTTTCCTTTTGGTTTGGAAATTTGGAGACTCCGGTGGAAAATTTGGAGAAGATTGTTTTAGGTTTGCTCTATCTTTGCAAGACTTAGGAGAATTTGTGTCATCCTCTTATATCTACATCTTGTTTGGTGACTACTCGAGAATTAGGACCTTCCATTATTCTTTGACAAATTTGGTTGGAGAGGAATCAACACATTTTTCATGGGTGTTGTCAGGAGGTTTTGCAAGTTTGGTGCAAGGTGCAGAGTATTATAAAAGAAACTATCTCATCTAAATTTTATTTGGGAGAGTCTATGTCTTCTTTAGACATGTAGATAGCTTTTAGCTTTGGGATTTCTCATTCCCTAGGCCCCTTGTGGTTTAGGGGAAGAAATCCAAAACCCTCTAAGAAAGTGAATAGGGAGGAGCGATGGTTTGCTCATCCTATTGGGACTCTCAAAATTAACACTGATGGCTCTGCTCGGGGCAATCCTGGTGATTTTGGGATTGAAGAGTGGGTCATGATGGTAATGGGAACATGCATTTTTTCTTCTCCATTCATATGGGTGTGCAATCTAACAATCATATGGAGGCTTGTGTGATTCTTAAGGATTTGGAGAGATCTCATGAGTTTGGCTAGAGAGATGTGATGTGTGAGACTGATTCTATGATTTTGGTCTCTCTTATTAATAAGATAGATTTTCAAGACTCTTCGTGGAGATCGGTTCTAATTGTGAAGAAAATTCATCTTGCTTCAAATTTTGATCTCATCTCGTTTGTTCACATTCCTAGTGAATGGAATGGAGTTGTGGATTGCTTGGTTAAATGAGCCTCCAAAGGTTAGGGGACACAAAATTTATTTGAACAAATACAGTTGGACCTAGATAAAAGCAACACTTTGTCCAAATATCTTTATGAGGATCAATAGGTGTAGCCCAGGGTTATTGTTGGATGGTCTCTTTTGGTGTTGGATGTTCTTTGGTGCGTCCTTGTATGGCTTTGTTATGATGTTGGGTGTTTTTCTTATTTGGTGAACTATGGTCATTTTGGCCTCTTGATATAATTCACTACTCTTAGTTGAATAAAAAGTTTTCATCCTATTTTTTTTTCTTTTTAAAAGTTTTAAGAAATTAAAGTACACAAAATTGTTATAGTAATATGTTATAGAAAATATATTGAAACAACTTTCAACCATACTGATCTAAGAGTGGCTCAATGCAAGGCTTTTATGGAACATGTAAGCTATAAAAAATATATAGAAATCTTTGTTTCTCATGATCTACATTGTCATGACCTTTTTTTTTTAGGGTTTTGACCATGTATTTTTCCCTCTAGTAGGACACAAGAATAACTTTGTAAATCAATATTTTAGTTGAAAGCACATAGAGTAGGCCTATTGATTGGCTATGGTTGTGATGCCTTTAGGATGAATCTTGGTATAAATAGTGAGTTCTTAAAGCAATAATAACTTTGAGCTAGATTTTAAACATGATCTAGGGATTTCAATAATTCTCAAATTTAATGTCAATGAGAAAATAAAGAAACGACAATTAGTATATGGACAAAGGTTATAAATCAAGTCTCATGACTCAAAGGTTAGCGAAAATGTAAAATGTTAGACTTATACAAAAAGCATTTTAAAGACTAGTTATTATGAAATATGAAAACAAAAAGAAAAATTCAAAGATAGGAAGACTTGATTATTAGGCTTCGATACCAAATGTAATACCACTTTTCCCCCAAGTTTATTTAAGTATTAGTAGTTGATTTAATGGATTAAACATTAGAATTAAGATAATTTACAAGATATAATATTATTAAAATTGATGTCAATAACCAATGTAAAATGCAACATGTAAGTATTAAATATAAATTCTAAAGTAAATAATTAGCACAATAAATTGAATAAGCATCTATATAATTCAATAAAATTAACATCAAAATCATATATAGAATATTCCCAATATCTTTTAGTATCAATGGTTGGCATCCCACAATAATGGGTTGCTTTGGCCAAACTTCACATTAAAAATCAAGATTTTTCAATGAGACGTCACTTTCTTACTCCTATAGCAGCTAAACCATTAAGAATTTGAAGATGAATCAAACTAGTTATTTTTTAAATCTTTTGTGTGGATTCTAATTATATATTTTTTTTTAAATTTTTTTTTTTTTTTGAATCATTTTATGTAATTTTCAATAACTTATTTTTTCTACTAATCCACATTTTTAAAAAAGTGATGTTTACTTCGGCCCACATAACTTTTTTTATAGATGGGATACAATTCTAATTTTTAAAATATAAAATTTTCACACCAATATCTAGGGAATGGATATTTTTTCATAATTTTTTGTTACATATTTTTTTAATTAATTTTCCAAGTCAGTAATTATAATTTGGAAAGAGATGTATACTTTGCCTAACTTTTTTGTATTCATTTGAATTAAATTATTCTTTTTGTTGGAATAAGGACATCAATACCTAGTGCACATGTATTTTTTAGAATTTTTTCTCTATTTTTCTATTTTTTCTGTATGTGTGAAATAAAGAACTTGATGTTCATTGAAAATCCTACATTCACAAGAAATAAAAAATAAATATAATAATCAAATTAAACATATTTAAAATTATACTTTTTGGGAAGCTTATAATAAGGGATGTAGGCTTACAAAACATAAATTTTAAATGAATTCATTTGATCACCCAAAAGGTAAATCAAAAGTGGTTTTTTATCAGCATTTTGATAGGTGTAGAGGAGACTTGATTATAGGTATGGTTTAAATCTAACAAGGTTCTATCCAAGGGGATTTGATCTAAGGGGTTTTGATCAATCCCTCTTTAATTAAAATAATTTAAATGGAACCTTTAAAGTCATAAATCATTGTATTTTCTTAAAATATGTGATTTCAAGCAAAAATCGGGATGTCCGAAAAAGTGTAACCATATTGTGGTAGCACCCAGTTTTCAATACTTATTTGTATCACAACTACTTGGAAATACTATACTGCTGGAGATATTTAGTGGTATTGGCCCTCATTATTGCACACTTGGAGGCTCATGTTAAAATACATTTTATGCCTACTCACATGAAAAGGTGTGCCTACTCACACCATGCCTACTTGCACAAAGCCCTAGCTGAGACATTCATGACTGTACATTGTTCCTTGAGTTGGACACTCCCATGTGCCCCTCTCCAATTCCCATAGCCAACCAAACCACCTTATTCTCCCTTGAGTGTTCTCCATTTCCATTTCCAATTCTCATATAAATACTCTATATAAACCTTAAGGATTGGTTTTCAAGCCATCTCACCCTTTCAAAATGGTTGTCTCTAATAATTATTAAATATATACAATTATTCCTCCCCTTTTAAATGATTTTATATAAATATTCTTTACTAATCTCCATTTAACCAAAGGATCATATTATCCTTTATTTTTATATCTCCTTTTAATGTTTTCATAACTTTATTTTCGCTTTGGGGAAATCTCCATCACACAAGCCAACTTAAATATCTATATAAGACTATATTAATGATTATAGAACTTAATTAATATTTAAGGTAGCCACAAGCCAACTACTCATAACCTTGTGCATACTATAGTATTAAGGGAATATCATTCACATGCTTTTGATGCTCCTTAAATGGTGTTCCATATTCTCCATGAAACCCTCGCCCTTTTATTTTAGACATATTTTTTCTCCTCCATATATATCAATCATCTTTGAAGCCATAGTGCTCAATTTGTGTTGTGTTTCTATAGATTGTTTCCCTGATTTTTATTCTACCCCTTATTTTTCCTTATTTCCATTATCCATGGTCATCATCACTTAGGTTTTTTTTATGATTTTAATTTGTGTGAATTTACTATGTATATAGGATTATCAAATTCATTTTTCATATGTATTTGATGTGGTTTAATCTTGAAAGCCTATGAGGTGGCTAACATAGGAAAACTTCCCTCTAACCATTCATTTTTACAATGTTGTCATTCTCATTGTCAACTCACAATACTTTTATAAAGAAATAACAATATTTTTAGACAACCATAGAAGGAAAGTACCCCTTAAAACTAATAAAGAAGAATCCTCATAAAGTTATAGGAATCTATTTAACAAGTTCAAAGTCACCCAAGAGGTCAAGGATAACCAGTTGGTTATTCAACAAGGTTAAGGTTTCCCATCAAGTTGCCACCCCTTTATTTGAGGCCCAAAATACTAGTTTATAAGGTCCATTTTTTTCATAAGTCCATATTAGGGTCTAACACCCTTCTTGAATTAGAAATAAAATATTTATCAAGTGAAATTTATCCATTTGTTTCATTTTCTCTCTCATTTCCCATGATTTAAGAGATGAAAATATCTTGTTTGGTTTGGTACTTTTTTATAGGCCAAAAGGTGGAATCTCTACAAACACTCCTATACACTATTATAAACATCCTTTATTTAGTTTTAGAGCCATGCCACATCATTACTAAGTGAAAGTATTCCATATTTCTAATTTACAATGTTTGTCTTAGTCATGTGTGTCATTAATGAATCCTTCACTATAGTTAATAGATTCATATCACCTTAGATTTTGATCAATAAAAATATCCCATGTGGCATCCATGGACCACAACACTTTTATAAATTTTGGTGTTTTGAATATTTTCATGTAGTTAAATGGTAGGTTTCTAGGTCTTAGAAAACACACACCATATGACGATTCCATGTTGGATATAATCTAACACCTCATAAGAATTTTACAAAAGGAAAGGAAGGTTTTCAAGGAAAAACCCTTGTTCCATAACATGTCATAGAGTAGTCATATCATAAAGTTGAAAGTCACCCCATATAAGTATTAGTCAGACCCACTTCCTTTCTTAATTTACTTAAATTTCCAAGAAAGGTAAGGCCCAAGTATTCATGGTCAATGATTGTACATCACCTAGATAAGGAAGTTTCACCTACCAACACTGCAGTAGTGTAATACCAGGTGGACATCCTAAACTAGGTATCAAAGAGCATACAACTATGTTCAACCACCAACAAGAACCATTAAGTCACCATGATTTGTAGAGATGTCTTTTCCTCTACTAATTTCAAATTTAAAATGAATTTGGGTGGGAAAACCATTGTGGTTTGGGTAGTTTATTCTATAAATACTAGCACATGTATGTCCATTAGAGATAGATGACACCTTGTATGACTGAGTTATTGATCCTAATGTATTAATTGATTCTCCTTTCTCTTTACTACTACATACGGGATACTCTATGTTTGTTTCTAGAGAAATAATATTTATGTAATTATATTTGATAGATCAATGGGATTAATAAGAATAAACTATTACCATAATGAGTTCGAGCCTTATATTTGTTCACCTTTAGTCATTATGTAAATGTTTCTTTCTATTGATTATTACATGATGAGCTATTAAGCTCTACTCTAGTAGTAAATATTATATCTATCTAGTGTGATCTATTATTTTCCTTTTTTTCTTTATATAATCTCTATCCCTTTTCACCCTCTTGCAAAATAAATTTAGTCTTAGAATTAGGATAGATAGGGAGTCAACCCTCCAATCCCAAGATTGTCTTGCAAGGTCCACCCTCATTGCCAACCCATATTGATGCCTCGCTGGCAAAACAAGAGCAGACAACTGAGGGGGGGTGAATCAGTTGTCCCAAAACTTCAAAACTTATCCAACTTATTAACTTTATTCTCATATATGATTATTAACCATGAAAACAAAAATTAACAACACATCAGAAGCACACATAACACCAATATTTTTTTACATTTAAACCCTGTTAGGGGAAAAACCATGGTGGAGGTTAGTCCACAAAATTATACCCTGTTAAAAGTATAATGAAAATGAAATATGGAGAATGCACTTGCATTCAGGCACACTGCCTAGAGCTCATTGCTCAATTACAAAGGAAGGCACACTATCTTACAAAAGGATTCAGATTAAAGCCATTTACAGGGATTTAAACTGATAAAATAGCATCTGCTAATGCCCGACCGCCAGCTTTGGTTAGGCGATGAACAACTCTTCACTCTTCTTCACTTTTCTTCACACTCGCTTCCCGCCTTCTCGAATGATTAGGACATTATTCACATACAATAATACGCTTGCACACTTCCAATTTGAACAAACAATCGCTCTTATATATCCGCAACAAGAAATTTCACCGCTACAAGTCAGCCACAAAGAAATAATAAAATGAATATAACTGTCGGCCTAAATCATTCATAATAATCAATGCGTATCAACAAAAGTCGTCCATATCTTAGAGAGGACCTAAATCAACATCTTCAACATGAAAAAACTTCAATTAAATTCTCCTCAAAGATCCACAACATGCTACAACACCATGTTGGCCAAGAACAT
>VDFB02000008.1:18002330-18017125 GCA_007258455.2 Sequoia sempervirens
CAATGTCACACAACTCATAACCCACGAGACCCCCACAAAGTGAAAACCAAAAGCCAAAAGAAAACGTTGAAGGAAAGACCACATGACTCTGTCATAGGCTTTGGACATATCCAATTTGATGAACATGGATTTTTATTTCAAAGAGGACATGGAGTGAATCGTTTCAGCTGCCACCACAATACCATCCACAATTTTCCTACCCTTGACAAAACCTCCTTGCTCTAGAGAAATCAAGGGATCCAAACACCTCTTCAATCTTTCAGCAATCAACTTAGTAATAATCTTGTATGTCACATTGCACAACACAATAGGTTGAAAAGGATCTAAGGAATGAGCACCCTCTTTCTTTTGAATCAAGGTGCAAGGAAAGTGGAATTTATAGCCTTAAGAATTTTCTTGTTAGTGTAAGACTCTCAAACCACCTCCAACAAATCTGTTTTGATGGTATCCCAAAATTCTTGAAAGAACTCAATGGGGAAACCATCAGGGCTAGGGGCCTTACCTTTCTTCATCTAGAAGACAATTTCTTCAAGTTCCACCAAAGAGATGGGTACCAGAAGAGCATTATTCATTTCCATTGAGACCAAAGGGGGGATGCAGGCCAGAATCGGATTCTCCTCCTCCAAGGCGAGAGAACTATCCTTAGAGGAGAGAGAAGAGAAGAAACACACCACCTCCTCGGTAATAGCTTGATGTGAGTTTAACTGCTCCCCCTGAGTCGACAAGGGGAGGAAATTTCCTCTATGTGATTTAACTAAATTATGAAAAAAAGTAGTATTCATGTCACCTTCTTTGAGCTAGTCAATCCAAGATTTTTGGTTTCCAAAAAATCTCCTCCCGAAGCTCCTATTCAGCAAGCTCCTTGAGAATTTGGTTTCTTCCTGTAGCAGATCAACAATCATCCCCTCCTTGATTTTGAAAGTGATGCAATCAAGTTGATCTTGAATTTGTTTCCACTTATGAAAGAGATTACCAAAAACTATTTTATTCCATTTTTTAAGCTTGAAATTGACAAACTAGAGCCTCTTGAAGAAAGAGAACATTATTGTGCCAAAGGCAGGCCTCCCTTAAATCCACCACTGATCCATAAGTTGGTGCAAGTCAGGATCCCTGATCCACATCAATTGGGATTTAAAAGGGGGGTACTTAACCTTAGAGAACCGAGAAGAAGAGAACTTAATTAGCCAATGACCAAACCCTAGCTTCCACCCCAGGATCTTAGAAGAATTCCAATCATTACCAATCCATTCCATTGATACTAGAAACCTATCCAGCCACTCAGAAATAGAGCCCTCCCCACATCTTTGATTATACCAGGTAAAGGTTCCATTAATGGGTTGAACATCCACTAGATTGAGAAACTTAATATTATCCTGAAACAAAGAAGATCAAGGCCCCAACTAGCTAACTCCCCCTAATGTTTCCTCCAAGGTGCATATAGAATTAAAATTTCCTGCCAAAATCCAAGGGCAAGAAGGAGCAAGAGACCAAATAAATCTAATATGATACCAGAGCATAATCTTACCAGGAAAATCATTAGGCTCATACACATTGGTGAATAGAACCACCATGTCCAAATTGAAGCAAGATGCAAAGAGAGAAAGGGAGTTCCTTCCAACCATCCACCATGGAGGCAAGATCTTACAAGGTTCCCAAATACATGCCACACCTCCAGCAAAACCATGAGATTCAACACGTTGAAAATGACCTCTCTTCCAAATTTTGGGAGCAATCTTCATCATATCTTTCATAAAATGTCTGGTCTCCTAAATGAAAAGGATATCTGGATTATGATCACAGACTAAATCACGAGTAGCCTTTTGTCTAGGGATGCTACCCAAACCCCTAGCATTCCAAGATAACACAATCATTTATGAGAGGAAGCAAAGTGAGAGTCCAATGTCTTAACAACACTAGATTCCTCCAAAGATTCTCCCATAATCTTCATCTTCTCCAAGTCCTTCCTCCCAACCTTAGCCATGTTGTCACCTGCCACTTTCTTTAAGCTTTTCTGGTGATTTCCTAATAGAGGTCCATTCTTCTTTTTACCATCGTCCTTAGCCCCAAAATCAATGTCCAACTCATTTGTCCCATCAGTGCCTCTGTGCTCAAAAGGAATTCCTCCAAAGGAATAGGATTTGAATCACCCACAGGAGTACCCACAAATGTCAATCCATGAGTCTCCTGCTCAACTAGGGATGAAGAGGGGACAATTCCTTCACGTGGAACTGCATGCATGACATATGTTGGATTGGAGACCATAGGGTATTGACCAACATGATATGATCCTTGAAAAACTTGATTGCCAAAGCTGAGATCATGTTCCATTGAATCCAACTCCTCAAAGTTTTTGAGAACATCAAATCTATTACTAGAAGCCTCTCTGAGCACGGTTTTATTTTGGTGGTTTGGCACCTTTTCTTTCAACCGAGATTTCATAGGTATAATCCCATTTGAATCAAGCTCCTTATTTTGAACTGGTGCTTTTCCTTTTGCTTTGGAAGTGTTTGCATGCACACCTAGCGAAGGCTATTAGGGTATAGCTCGCAACTAGGGCAGTTTCTTTGTAAATGCCCATATTCATTCTAGAAGGTCCGATAGCAAAAGGGAAGGGCTTCATAATCCACCCGTTGAAACCAACACATACCTCCTAGTCTGATTTCAAGAGACTTTGATTAAAGATTATTTAAATTGATTTACACACACAAACAAGCAAAAGAGGTTACCCTACGATCAAGAGTCTGATGGGATGGGCCCAAGGGCTTCCCTAACATAGTTGTAATAGAATGCAAGATGTCCTTGCACCAAAACTCTATTGGAAGGCGAGGCATTTAGGAATCTAGACCAAAATTCTTGACAACATCTCTTCAGCTAGGTCAAACCCCAAATGTCATGGTTTAATGAAGAGTCCCACCTGATTGTGAAAATATGACCCCCCTTCAAAAAAACACATTATGATCTGAAATCTGAAAGAAGACCACAAAGAAATACCCATTAACTCCCAAAATAACTTTCAAATCTCCTTCAAGATTTTAGTTGCTAAGGACCTATTTTCAAAAAAAGGGTAAGGAAATGCGGACCCCATGAACTTGCAGATGAGCTCATGCTCAACAGATACAATACATCCTCAGCTAACGCACCCGTCCACAGCCATCATCTCCAAATATTGGCTCATTAATTTCTTAAAGCTTGACAATGATTTGCACTTGAATTTAATATGGTCATGATTTGGAATTTAGATGACATGTCTCCCTAGATCATTGTGGACTTTAAGTTTAAGTTGATAATATTTGATATCTAGATTTTTAAAGAATTATATGTAGTTTATAGGCCACTGCCCTAAAGAAACTCATATCCCATTTCTAAGGATTGAGAACTCTTGCATTACGGATCATGTCCCCTAAAGATGACACATGATTGCTTATTTCCTTATTGAAAGATGTGTCGATTGCAAAATTGCTTATATATCGACATTTCTATTCAAACCAAAATTCATATATATATATATATATATATATATATATATATATATATATATATATATATATATATATTGTTTAACTTTTGTAGTTGAGCTTATTCCCATAGCCATGACCACACCATTTTGCTGGCAGCACTTGTGTGTAGTGTACGCTTGTATGCAAACCACAATTGTTATAAGGAGGTAGACGAAATATTTCAAAATCAATGAACTATGGTTCTTCATCTCTTTCTACTTTGGAATGCCTGGGACTAGTACAATATTCTTCTTCTGCAACTTACACAGAGAAGAAAAAATAGAAAACATTGAGTGGTTAATTTAAGTTTTACGTTGGCAAAGTCCTAATGCAAACTAAGTATCCATCCCGTAGGTAGGACGAATAATTGAGTTTAGAAAACCAGTAAACTGAAGTTGAATCATTTTAATCATACATAATTCCACATAGTTGACTAAGCCAATGCTACTAAAAAGAATAATCAATAAATAAATTAGATTCTGCAAATCTTGATCTTTTCCCACTAAGATGACAATACAATACTCTTCTCTTTTAGGGGGGCAATCATACATAAAATTGGCATTCTGTCATATGAATATCAATCTGAAAGTGAGATTTAGTTGGCCAGGGCGCAACCAAATGTCTTGAGTAAGCCACCGGGGAGCACTGCCAAGGTACAAACCAAATAATGCATGTTAAAAGGAGTATGAGACATGGGAAAGTTCATTTTCTTTTCTTTTAAATTAAAGAGAACACAATGGTAACCTTTGTAATGATTGCAAAATATGCACAAAATGGATTTGTAGACTTTGTGAACTGCTCAGAAGATGTAGTCAATATGGAGTTATATCTATGCAAAATTTATGGCTTGCTAATTAAATCAACATAGGCAACTCATGATATCTTCGACACTATGAATTTGTAATTAGGCAGAGTGGTTCAAGTTGGTTTGATCAATATAGAGATTCTTAATGGATGTCTTCGTGTAAATGTCACAAACCATAACTTTCCATTGTCAAATCATATACTATATTTTTTTACCTCAATCACAACAATTGTCTAGTTTTAGTTGGTATATTGTAGTCACTAATTCTCATTGTTATATTGTAAGGTATCGTTTTGGTGATAACTATCTTACAATCTAATGATATATTTTATCTTATACATGCAATCTTATTTTCCTTCAATATGTACTTATAAACATTGAATAAATAATATACTAATATAATTCTCTTTCAAAAAACTCAACATGTCATTTGAATTTTAACAAAGAGATAAAATTCATCTGTCTAGTTACTTCTCCTTCCTATAGAAGTTGTAAGGAGAGTACCTTATCTCAATTTCACTAATCTTTATTAAACCAATCAAATTTTTTGATTTTCCTCTAATTTTTTTTTAGTTTTTCTTACCACTTGTTTTCTCTCCTAATATATATTTTTTTCTAATTGGATCTTAAATGTATTGTCTTAGTTACTAGTAAACAATTAGACATGCTTGGTTTAATTTGTAGACAACTTGGATGTAATATTTGCCATTTTTCATTAAATAATAATTACTTCCATTCCAACACAATTTTTTAAATTATTTATTTAGATAAGAACTTTATTGTTGTATATACATTCAATTTTCCTTAATGAAGTTTAAAATACTCATTACATGGATGCTAGACCTAATAGATACTCTATGGCTTCTTTAAAGAAAAAGTCTCCAATAGATGAAAAAGGGTAATAATTGGATGATGTTATGGAGTAATTATTCTTGGTGGATACTCCACATGTTGATATTACCTACCCCCCTAAGTTTACATATTAATGTATAAATGATGTCAATGAAGCTATAGGTTATATTATGGACCCATAAATCACAAGTACCAACATCATCACCTCTTAAACTTTCAAAAAATATATTGTGGAATAAAACAATAATTTTAAGCTATGAAAATTATCTTAGAGACTTAGTGTCAAACATTGGGACATGTCAACTTTTTACAAGAAGAGAGACAACCTCTAAATTGTTTTGACATAGAAGTTGAAAAAGAATTAGATATTAGTATAAACCTATTATTTATAAATCTAAGGAGTTATTCCATGAAGTGTTTGTGGGTGATAATTGTTTGGTATTAATTCTAGGATTTGGTACTATCTTTTATTTTATTATACTTGTTGTTGGATTTGATCAACCCAATAAATTCAAGTACATGTGTTTTATAAAGTATTAGTTTGAAAACATATCCTTAGAATGTATATCATGTCTTTAATTACTTACAAATCTATGGTCCAAGGTCATCTATGTTAAAAAAATATTTTGACTAGATCAAGTGTTATAACTATCCTATTTACATTGTATCCTTGTTGGATTCAAACTTGCCTCAAAAAATTTCTAAATAACTATATAAAATGATATATATACTTTTTCTTTTTTCGATATGTAAGATTTATATGTTAGTGATATAGCAAAATTTACATAGTATCCATGAGATTCAAGCCTTCCACCTTTTACAAAAAACCCCACGATGAACTCTATCAGACTTGACCACCATTATATTTTCCATCAAAAGACCGTGTAGGGTCTACCATCTAGACTACAATACTTAACCAGAACTTAGGACTGTATCATAAAAAATCTCCTTGCTAAAGCCCAAAACCCAGATACATATGCGACCAAACGGAAAGAGACCATCATAGGCAATGACCATACAACTAGATACCACCACACTTTAGCAGAGACACTAAAATATACTTTCCCAGAAACATATTAACATAAACACTAAGTTATACTTTCCCATAAGCATTTTAGGGTCGTCCTAGACTGAGAAAGTCGTTGGAAAGTGCGAAAGCCTAGAAATTTGGAACCCAATTGTTACCAAAAGACTAAGAGAGCTTCATCACCTTTTGAAGATAATCCACCCCAATCGCCGCCATCTGCTTATGCTCCACCAATGCCATGCCCTTCAAGTCTAGTAAGAAGGGATAATATTTGATAACCTCCCCTGGCACATAAAATGAAGCCATGTCCCATGGTCGAGGAACACCCATACTAGGAGACACGATATACAAAATTTCATCCAAACCACTAAAAGGTCTGAGATGAAGAGTTTCCTCATCAACGCCTCCACATCCCTTTTTGCCATCCTGATGTCAAGAAAAACTGCTATGAACTGGGACGTTATATTTGTGTCGACCCTGTAGGTTTCACTATTCTCCAGGAAACCCTTGCCCAATATAATCTTCACTGTTGCTAGAATGAGAGAATCATATTTTTTGAGGATCCGCTTAAGGCATTGATTAGAAACTTCCCCACAAAACGCCATTTGTCACACCACACTAGCTAGTTGTATAGGAGTATCCACTCTGATACTCATTAGTGTCTCTAAGGACATACACACCACAAACTTAGAGAACTCACCCATCGTTCGCAGATGCAAAAGAACATGGCAACCACTAGTTCGCTCAACTTAGCCAAGGAGAAAATGCAAACCAAACCCCATAAAAGAATGCCAATATCGTGTAGGGTGCCACTGTCATTTCCTTCTATAATTATTCTAATTTTTTTTATATGTGTCATGCATAAACCCAACCTAACTTCACTACAATCGCACCAGCTCACGCATGTGAATCGCCTTTCCAGGTCCCAATGCAGGAGTGAAGTGATGACCCAATCTTTTAGACATGGGCTTCATATAATGCCTTAAAACTCCATCATAACTATGACAAACCTTCAAATTTGACGACAACCAATGAGACAATAATTTGTTGGTGTCATCGATCCTGGTCTCATGCACCAATTTACCGAGTTGGTGTTCACACAACACCACCCTTCCATGTCAACCTTAATCTAATATCATTTGATTTAAAATTTTGGTTTCCACCCCTAGAATGCCCCATTCTTTCCATAATATTTTATGTGGAAAGACGCCCTTCCTACCACCCACAAATTCTATTTTGTATAGTCATATATCCACTTCTTTAATTGAGAAACCCTTTGCTCTCAAATTAGAAAGTGTGTCTACCTCTAAGTTCCCTTCCCTAAGGGTGTGATTCATCATTACAAATTCAAAGTTATCCAACAATCCCAACAAAATTTCCAATTTAGCACCCAATTTCTAGTTTGACAATTTCCTGGATCTAAGAGCATTGATCACCAATGACGAGTCGCCTTCAACTATCAAATTCTTCAACTTTAGCTCCTAATATATTCTGAGACCAAGGATCACTGCCTGAAACTTTGCTGCATTATTAGTCCCCACTAGGAGAGGATCAACCATTTTTCCTAGAAACCTGCCATTCCAATCTCTGATAATACATCCGACCCTTGAGATGCTCGGATTTCCCCTAGAAGCCATGTCAAAGTTGAGCTTGTACCAACCAACTTTCGAGGGAAACCATTGGAATCTACTCTTGTCTTCTCAAGTCTTGGAGCCTCCCTCACCAATGTAAGGGTGTATCAACAATCCATACCAACTATGTCTCATCTTTGCATCCCATTCAATGAAGGTGGCCTTTCTGGAGCCCAGATCCCCAATTCTGGAGTTGACTAATTCCACCAAACTCGCCTCCAACTTATTTTGTAACCATTGAATTGACATTTCCTTCTCCTGAAAAATATGTCTATTCCTTTCTTTCCAAAGTTCTCATAATAGCAACAAGGGGCTGGAAATCCAAAGACTATTATATAATGCTTGTTTGTGAAGGATTGGCCAACCATTTAACATGTCCAATAGATTATTGGGGAAAGTTGATTACCACTGGAGTTTGACACACAACCATTTCCAACAACTTTGAGCATAGGGAGAGTTTAAGAAAAGATGATCCTCATTCTCCTCCTCCTATTTACAGAAACTGTATAGGTAGAATGGCTATTGAAGCCCAGTTTGGAAAATATGTCTTCCGTGAGAACTCTCCCTTGCACCGCTACCCAGGTGAACATACCTACCTTCGAGAGACATGCCTTATTCCAAAACATTTTGTTGGGGAGCCTGGAGTCCCCAAAGTTGTTGACTGTTAACATTTTATATTCATCCTTTGCACTATAGACCCCACTCAGGGATGCATTCCATCTTAAGATGTCTTGGTCTTGTTTGATACATACACCTCACTTTCTCATCACTTCTTTATACATTTCCACATCCCTAGAATCCAAACCAAGCTCCCAAATACACTTCCATTGATACTTCAAGCATCCATGCTGAGATGAAACCACCATATAATATCTTACCTTATCCCCCCATACCTGCTTTGTTATTCTTTTAACATATGCCAACTCCACTTTAACTACAAGTTTAAGAAATCCTTCCCATGAGTCTTCCCAAAAGAGATAGATTTTCCATCTTTTATTTCCTAAGCTAAGTAATCTACCACCAAATCTCTGTAATTACACATAAAGTTCCAAATCCTATCTAACCAGTGGGTAGAGACCTTGAGGTGAAAATGTTGTTTACTTCCCCATCCAAGTATTTTTCCCTTAATTTTTTTTCCCATTTGAGGTCTTGTTTTGTGTGCAATTCCCAAACAAGCTTCACACCTACTACCTTATTTTGGAGGAGAAAATTATTCAGGCCAACCCCATCTGCTTCTTTCCATTCACAAACCTTCTTCCATTTCACCAAAGGATACTTATGTTGAACAGAGTTCCCTCGCCAATTTTTTTTTCATTTTCTGATTGAGGTCCTTGTTTTCCCTAGCTGATAAAGGAAGACAAGAAATCATGTAAATTGGAAAGGCAACAATCACTAATTTCAGCATTGTGAGATGACCTGCCCAAGATAACCACTGACACTTCCAAGATTGCATTTTATTCTTTACCTTCTCAACTAAGGAGTCCCACATATTCTTGGACTACACCCCCTTGGTGAGGGGTAATCCCAGATACTGTGCAAGGGAGGTTACCTTTCCTAAATTTTAGTATTCTCAATATCCGAAGCTCCTTCCTCGTCATTGTGTTGAAGAAAAAGACCTCATATTTTGCAATGATAACTTCTTGTCTTGAAGCCACAAATAATTTGTCCAAAATCTCCTTAAAACCCCTAGCCTTGCTTTCCAATGCCATTCCAAATAACATCATGTCATTAGAAAATTGTTGATGAGTGACCTCAGGTAATCCACTAGTAACCTGCAACCTCGCCACCTTCCCACAATGCCAAGCATTAGAAATCAATCTTCCGAGGGCCTTAGCCATGATGATGAATAGAAAGGGGGAGAAAGGGTCCCCTTGACGTAGGCCACAGGATGCATAAAAGAAGCCTTCAGGAGAACCATTTAATAAGACAAAGTATCTAGGATACACTATAACAAAAATCCTGTCCAACCAACTCCTACCAAAACCAAACGCTTCCAACACTTTGAGTAAAAACTGCCAATTCACTTTGTCATAAGAATTTTTGATGTCTAACTTGATTAGCATTGTCTGTTTCCTTGTTTTCTGAATGGAATAGATAGTTTCTTGGGAAATAATGACACCATCCAAGATTGATCTTCCTGGCACAAAACTTGTTTGTTCTTTAGAGATGATGTTTGGAATAATCTTTTTAATCCTGTTAGCCACTACTTTTTCCATGATCTTATAAATGGTGTTGCAAAGAGAAATGGGCCTATATTCCTTAAGTGACTCAAGTTTCTCCTTCTTCAGGATCAGAGTGATGAAAGTGTTGTTGATCTCCTTAAGCACCTGACCACCAAAACACCTAGAGTCCTCAATGGTGTTTGTTACCTCCATGCCAATGATGCCCCAACACTTCTGAAAAAAGGCCATAGGGAATCCATCCGGCCTAGGGGCCTTATCAGGATGGAGCTGAAAAAGTTCTTATTTCACTTCTTGTTTAGTGAACTTGATGTTAAACATATCATTTTGAGCATCAAAGACAATCCTCTGAATGCAACCAATGAGATCATGTTGTGTACCTAGCTTAGAGCTAGCCGAATCATTCAACAAATTGTGAAAGTAGTCCACCATGGTGGCCTTAACCTCTTCAATATTATCAAGAATTCTACCATTAGATGTTTTGACACTTCAAATCATGTTGTTCTCCCTTCAAATTTTGGTGGAGTTATGAAAAAAAATCATGTTTTTGTCCCCTGTGTTAAGCCATAATTCCCTAGATTTCTGCCTCCAAAATATTTCTTCTTTGGCCAAGATGTCATTTAGTTTTTTTAACTACTCCTTTTCTTCCAGAAAACAATCATTGTCCATGTTGTTGATTATTACCTTCTCTAAAAGAAACTTTAGAGCATCCTCCATTTTTCTTTTTTCTTTGAAAATATTCTTAAAAAATTCCTTATTCCATACTTTCAGATTTTGTTTGATCATCTTCAACTTCACAACAACATTAAACATCTTTGATCCTCCAAGTTTACACTCCATCCACCAGTTCTTTATGAGATGCAAAAAAATTGAGTCCTTGAACCATATGTTTTTAAATTTGAAGGGACATCTAATTAGGCCTCATTCCCCAACAATTTACAGAGCTATTGGAAAGTGATCAGAGCCTACCCTAGGCAAAATCTTGCTTTCCAAAGTGAAGGGAAAAGAACTTAGATCTCCCTTGAACAAAAACTTGTCAAGCTTTTTTGCAATGCTACAAAAACCAGTCCTCCTATTTGTCCAAGTACATTTCCCATTCCCCCATTTGGATCTCAAACAACATGTTTCTCTCTACAAAATGCTCAAAATCTAGTCAAGTGATTGCAACTTTCTACTCACACTACTGAATTTGACACCATTTTTCAATGGACGTTCGTTGGTGGTTCGACAAATCTTTGTCGGCGTAGCGACGAAATGATGAAAACATTTTCGTCGGTGTTTTTTCGTCGCAAGTATGATGACGAATTAAACGTCGAAATAACGACGCAAATTCATCGGTCGTCCGCATCATAAAATGGCTTGGATGTTCGTCAAAATATCGACGAAATTGGCGTCGAAAGAATACCGTAATTTCGTTGCCAGTTCAACGAAATGGGAAAGTATTTACGACGAAGCATTCGTCGCAGCTAAGCAGCTTCATCGGACCTTTTATGTGGTTCGTCGGTGACGTTCGTCGAAATTGCGACCGAAAGGGCAAGGAGTTACGATGAAGCCTTCGTCGCAGCTAAGCAACTTCATCTGACCTTTTATGTGATTCGTCGGTGGACTTCATCGCACTTATGACGAAATGGACAAGGAGTTACGACGAAGCCTTTATCGCAACTATAGCAACTTCGTCAGACCTTGTTTCAATGATTCATTGGTTGTGTTCGTCGAAATTTCGACGAAAAAATGCAATTTTTTTTTAAAAAAATTATTCATCATTTTCCATGTTTATTAGACACCCGCTGAGACGTCATGTAGTTTCGCCGACGCATTGAGTCTCTTCTACAATCAATATTACATATCGCTTTGGTGTCACACAGTCTCATCAATGTTTTGAGTCTCACCAATAGCCAATAGATCATATGTCGCTATGGTGTCATGCAGTCATACCGACGTTCTGAGTCTCCTCGAGAATTATTCCTTCGGTCTTAAGTGTATCACTACGATTCTCACCAATGATAACTTATCGATGTGACTTTGGGGGTCGCCAGGACTTTCCTTCGACTACTTAATAGCTTACAATCAAACTTGAGCTTGAAATTATAAAATAGAATATCATGCCAATTAATTTTACCATTGCTATTCCAAACCTTCAGCTTATGGTAGAATAAGTACCAAATTTCCTGAGCATATAAACATTCAAAAAGAATATGTTTGATAGTTTCCCGAGTCTTGCAAATACTGCAGATTTCAACACTTTCATGGTTAGATTTATAGGGATCTATCGTTTTCGTGAATGCAGAGGTAGGTAAAGGAGAAATAATTGTAATTGTAACACTATTCATAGTCCAGTAAATTATGTTCGTAATTTGTGTTCAATGGACCTCAGTTTTATCATTATACTTCCCATCTAATACCATATTTTAATCCAGGGTTCAACTATCTCAGATTTAAAGAAGCACCTTCAATTAACCATTTAAAGTACTATAAAATAAGGTAAGACTTTTACTTGAGAAAGATTGGGTACACTTGTAGGATTAAAGTTCTTGCAATCATCAGGATTTATTGGCACATAGACACAACCTTGCAACATATGAAGTAATGGATGAGTACAAGTTAGTGAAATGGCCCTTAATATGTGAGTGGTTTGCAAATTGATTGGTAGAAAATAAGGTTACAAAAAAATCTACATGAAAAATTATGAGGACAATCTATTGTAATCATCAAAATAGATGAAAAGTGCAAAGGAAAGAGTCGAGCTACATCTCTAGAGCCTAAAAAAAACACATGCAAGAAACATTAAAAAGACAATCCATTTTTTTGGATGAATACAAAATGGTGCCTTGACAAGTGATTCATATGCTTTCACACGACCTGGCGGGACATTAAGAAGATTTTAGTCTTCCTGTGAAATTAACTACTTCACGAGAATAAACCCAAAACTATTATATACCTCCATGTCTAGCGGAGGGGTAGGTATAAGAGAAAAAAATTCTTCAATGCAATCTTGAAAAATATCAATGTGTGTGTAGGTTTGTATTACTCAAAATATCATTTCCTTTGCCCTAAGGAAAAATACCAAAGTGATGTTTTGGTTTCAATGAAATCTTCACATAGGCTCCTTATTGCTACACATGCATATACAAGCATTATTTGAGCTCTAAACTATTCAAATATTAAGTATTTAATTAGATATAAGATGGAAAGTTGTTGTTTAGACATAATCCATCATCTTTACATATCTTTATTCACTCCTAGCGCATCAGATAAATTTGTGTAAATGAGACATAAATGTGAATCTTTTATGACAAAGAAAATTCTTAAAAGGAGGGGGGAGAGAGAAAAGGGTAGGGGGAAAGAGAATGCTTGAATATATAGCAAAGTATAACATTTTGATCATTATAACAATGAAATGAATCTTAAGTTTGAAACATTAATATCATTTACAACATTTATGATCAAGAATGAATGTAAGTAGAGAAACTTTTGCATACCTACAGATGGTACAAAATTTCATGGTTAAGTGGAAGCCTCCCATCAACAACAAGATCCAAATATCTGTGTATCTATCTCAATCAAGCCTCTAAACTATTCAGAGCAGTCAATTTTTCCACTAACCTGTTATGCACAAAAGTCAAATTTTAGAGTTGTGTCACCACTAAAAACAAAAGAAATAGAGCTTTGAAACCAAATACACACACAACACAATGTGGTATTTATACAAAGCCATACAAACAAACTAAACTCAGAACATTGGAATGGAAACAACTTAAGGTATGCCCGGGCATGGATTAGGTATAAAGAATCGTTTTTTACTGCCACCATAGTGAAAAGTTAGCACTTTTCTTTTCATCTTTTCTTATTGGTTTGATGCTTCAAATGATGCATTTCTTATATTGAAAAGTGCATTACCTTATTGAGCTTCTCTTTGTTTTGATGTAGTTTAATATTCTCTACTTAATAGAAGACCAACCATTGACGATGGAAGCTCGACTTTGGCCTCCCCCCTCACATCACTCTGATTCCCATACCCAATCATATAACATTAATCATTCATTCATCCATTCATCCATTAATAACATATAACATTCATTAATTAACATATTCACATTCATTCATTAACATATAATATTCATTCTTTCAGTTTTTACATATTATCAAAAATATGGTTGTCATGATATGATTACAATCACTTTTTTTTGTTTCTTTTTAAAAGCTACATAAAGTTGAAGTGGAGTATCGTTTTCTAAATCAATATCGGTCCCCCCTTTAGTTGTTCTGCCCTCTGCTCGTGATCTTAATGTATGCCTAGTCGTTTGCTCATGACGTGGACGCTGCCTTAAGGGAGGTCTGTTGCAATAAGAAAGAAATGTTAAACTGATATGTTTTATTATTATTGTTACAAGTATTTCATTAATTAAAAGAACATTAGAGTGGTTCTCTTTACCTGATGGGTCCGCATCATGTTCTTGAACTTTTGTTATAGACTCATGCTCAACATGCTAAACACCCTCTAAATCTTGATTTGTAGTTGAAACACGAAAGGTTACATTAATTAATACACCGATTGAAATTAAATATGTTTAAGAGAACATGAGAGTGGTCCTCTTTACTTGATGGGGCCACATCATGTTCTTGATCTTCTCTAGCCTGATCATTCTCAACACGTTGATGATGCTCTACATGCTCTAAAGTTGAAACACGAAAGGTTAACATTAATTAATACACCAATTGCAATTAAATATGTTTAAAAAGAACTTTAGAGTGGTCCTCTCTTTACGATGGGCCCACATCATGTTCACGATCTTCTCTAGCTGA